>SJYT01042474.1:53347-73028 GCA_006410635.1 Cephalophus harveyi
TATAAGTTAAATAAGCAGGGTGACAATATACAGCCTTGACATACTTCTTTTCCTATCTGGAACCAGTCTGTTGTTCCATGTCCAGTTCTAACTGTTGCTTCCTGACCTGCATATAGGCTTCTCATGAGGCAGGTCAGGTGGTCTGGTATTCCCATCTCTCTCAGAATTTCCCACAGTTTATTGTGATCCACACAAAGGCTTTGGCATAGTCAATGAAGCAGAAGTAGATGTTTTTCTGGAACTCTCTTGCTTTTTTGATGATCCAGCAGATGTTGGCAATTTGATCTCTGGTTCCTCTGCCTTTTCTAAAACCAGCTTGGACATCTGGAAGTTCACGGTTCACGTATTGCTAAAGCCCGGCTTAGAGAATTTTGAGCATTACTTTACTAGCATGTGAGATGAGTGCATTTGTGTGGTAGTTTGAGCATTCTTTGGCATTGCCTTTCTTTGGGATTGGAATGAAAACTGACGTTTTCCAGTCCTGTGGCCACTGCTGAGTTTTCCAAATTTGCTGGCATATTGAGTGCAGCACTTTCACAGCATCATCTTTCAGGATTTGAAACAGCTCCACTGGAATTCCATCACCTCCACTAGCTTTGTTCGTAGTGATGCTTTCTAAGGCCCACTTGACTTCACATGCCAGGATGTCTGGCTCTAGGTGAGTGCAGGATATTATGGCAAGGCTGTAATACACTTGAGCTTGTGCTCGAGATGGAGGGCAGGAACTCCACCTGCACTGGGCTTTGAGAGGCTTTAGCAGCTTAAAAAACCAGCACCCTTGGACTTGTGTATAGGTGAACTCGCTGTGAACATATTCCAAGGACTACCTAAAATTGCCTGCAAAGGGCAGCATTGTTCTTCCAGAGGTCTGCACCGGCATCCACAGGGCAGGAGGTAAGCCGCAGGTCACGGCTCAAGGTGCATTCAACCTTGAGCAGAGAGAGAGACAGAGAATATGTGTGGGCAGTGTGATTAGCTAGGAGATTTGTTCCTTCATTTCATTGCAGCATTCCCCCGATGCTCCGTGTGTAATAATAATACTGCACCTTTTCATAGCCCTGATCAACCAGTGCCACACAATTGTGTCCTGTTGAGCCTCTCCTGAAAACGGCAGGACTTGACTGCTCCCGAAGGGTCTCCACTGCGGGAAGAGACAGCGTGTCTCAGCGGAATTTTAGCAAGTAAAGAGAATCTGGAACAGGCCTCAGTTTTCTGGGAAACATGCCTGGGGTGGAACTTGAAAACATGAGTCAAGGCTTCGGAGCAGAGAGCCAGCAGCCCGCCCCGGACGCGACCCTGAAGCCCCGAACCTGGAGTGGCCGGTCCCTCTCCTGCGTGGGTCACGTTGGCCGCAAAGAGAAACCACGTGGCCGCCGCAATCTCGTCCCTCGGCCGGGAGCGGGCTGCTGCCACCCGGAGCTCTTGTCCTGTTGTTTTCGAGCAGGACCGTGCTCTGGTTGGTGCCGTTTCCTGGAGGCAAAGCTCAGAGGAGAGGTGCGGAGCGGTGCTGACAGGAGGCATGTTGGCCAGCGCCTCGCTGGGGGGGACCCTGTCTGCGGCGGCTGGGTGAGCTGAGCGGCAGTCTAGACAGAAGCGGACCGGAGTCCACCCAAACCCATGGCCATGGAGTCGGTGATACCATCCAGCCATCTCATCCTCTGTCGTCCCCTTCTCCTCCTGCCCTCAATCTTTCCCAGCACCAGGGTCTCTTCCAAGGAGTCAGCTCTTCACATCAGGCGGCCAAAGTATTGGAGCTTCAGCTTCAGCATCAGCCCTTCCAGTGGACACCCAGGACTGATCTCCTTTAGGATGGACTGGTTGGATCTCCTTGCAGTCCAAGGGGCTCTCAAGAGTCTTCTCTAGCACCACAGCTCAAAAGCATCGATTTTTTGGCTCTCAGCTTCCTTTTGGTCCGGCTCTCACATCCATACGTGACCACCGGGAAAACCACAGCCTGGACGAGATGGACCTTTGCTGGCAGGACCTTTGTCGTCCCTCTTCTTAGAGAAACACAAGTGTCCTCAGATTAGGGCCCCACCTGACAACCTCACTTAACTTGAATTATCTCTCTACAGGCCCCACCTCCAAACACAGCCAGCCTGGAGAATGGATCTGTGAGTTTGCGGGGAACACAGCTCAGCACACGACTGGAGAGCAGCCGCAACAACCACTCAGCGGAGTAAGGATGTACCAGAGAACCGCGTCGATTTCAGAGTGTTTATAGGAAGGGCAGGCCACAGCACACGCAGACAGAAGAAGCGGCCCCTGTGACGCTCTAGCACTGTGCAGTAGAGCCTCACATCACAAGAAACAGAAAACAAAAACATGCTTCAAAATGATCAGCTCACTTCAGTTGCTCAGTCGTGGCCGACTCTTTGTGACCCCATAGACTGCAGCATGCCAGGCCTGCCTGTCCATCAGCAACTCCCGGAGTTTACTCAAACTCATGCCCATCCAGTTGGTGATGCTATCCAGCCATCTCATCCTCTGTCATCCCCTTCTCCTCCCGCCTTCAATCTTTCCCAGCATCAGGGTCTTTTTAAATGAGTCAGTTCTTCACATCAGGTGACCTAAGTATTGGAGTTTCAGCTTCAACATCAGTCCTTCCAATGAACATTCTGATGACTGATTTCCTTTAGGATGTACTGGTTGGATCTCCTTGCAGTCCAAGGGACTCTCAAGAGTCTTCTCCAACACCACAGTCCAAAAGCATCAATTCTTCAGCGCTCAGCTTTCTTTATAGTCCAAGTCTCATATCCCTACATGACTACTGGAAAAACTATAGCCTTGACGAGATGGACCTTTGTTGGCAAAGTAATGTCTCTACTTTTTAATATGCAGTCTAGGTTGGTCATAACTTTTCTCCCAACAAGTAAATGTCTTTTTAATTTCATGGCTGCAGTCACCATCTTGCAGCCCCCCAAAATAATATTGCTTTATGCTATGGTGTCATCTGCATATCTGAGGTTATTGATATTTCTGCCCCCAGTCTTGATTCCAGCTTGTGTTTCTTCCAGCCCAGTGTTTTCATGATGTATTCTGCATATAAGTAAAATAAGCAGGGTGACAATATACAGCTTTGACGTACCCCTTTCCCAATTTGGAACCAGTCTGTTGTTCCATGTTCAATTCTAACTGTTGCTTCCTGACCGGCATACAGATTTCTCAAGAGGCAGGTCAGGTGGTCTGGTATTCTCATCTCTTTCAGAATTTTCCATAGTTTGTTGTGATTCAAAATTGTAAGATGTGTTTAACAACTTTCCTCGACTTTAACGTTCAGTTTCTCAGCACGACCATTTTAACAGGTTTCACGTTTCCTGTATCATCACAACAGATAAAACATGACTGTACAGTCTGAAATCTGAGCAGTGACAGGAAAGGGTGATGAGTAAATTAAGAACAGGTGAAAAAGGAACGAAACGAGCAAGACTGCGCTGCCGTGAGATGGTTAGATTCCGCCTCCCTGCAGCAGACTGCCAGCGTCCTGTCTGACTGCGTATTTGTCGTTGCTTAGTCATTGTTTCGGAGAAGGCAGTGGCACCCACGCCAGTCCTCTTGCCTGGAGAATCCCATGGGCGGAGGAGCCTGGCGGGCTGCAGTCCGTGGGGTCGCGAAGAGTTGGACAGGACTGAGCAACTTCACGACTTCACTTTCACTTTTCACTTTCATGCACTGGAGAAGGAAATGGCAACCCACTCCAGTGTTCTTGCCTGGAGAATCCCAGGGACGGGGGAGCCTGGTGGGCTGCCGTCTATGCGGTCGCACAGAGTCTGACACGACTGACGTGACTTAGCAGTCATTGTTTAGTCTCGTCCAACTCTTGTGCTCCTATGCAGCCCACCAGGCTTCCCTGTCCGTGGGATTCTCCGGGCAAGAACACTGGAGTGGGTTGCCATGCCTTTCTCCAGGGGATCTTCCCGACCCAGGGTTCAAACCTGTGTCTCCTGCATCTGCAGGTGAAATCTTTACCATTTAGCCTCCTGCCTGCTTAAAAACATGACAATATAGTTAAGATTTTAAAGGTCAGAGAAATAAAATTATTTTCTGTATCATTCTCAGAAACATAAAAATTCCGTAATTAGGTGCATTTAAAAATCTGCTGCTGTATGAAACACCGGGTTCAGCTGCTGTTTCGGAGGCCGCCTGGTCCACTGAGCGTCAGTGCTCTGACCTTACTCCTTAGTCCCACTATCCAACATGTCATTGAGAAAAGTGATGACGTGAGTTTCAAAAGCATTTTGAAATCATATCTGAGCCAAGGTATATTAACGCTATAAAATATTGTCTTAAAAATAGTGGATTTGGGCTTTAAGGCTCTTCCTGTAGGAGCTTCCACTTCACGGAGAGGTCAACTTCCTCATCAGAATTGTCCCACTCCTGCTCCTTGCAGAGTTCCAGGAAAGCCTGCAACAGAGGAAGAAATAAAGAGATGGGTGCCCGCTGCTTCCGGTGCCCCGAGAGAGCGCAGAGCGAGTGCGCACGCTGCATCTTTATATTCCGTGAAGAGTAAAGTGTCACTCGCTCAGTCATGTCTGACTCTCTGGGACCCCAAGGACTGTGGCCCGCCAGGCTCCTCCGTCCATGGGATTCTCCAGGCAAGAATACTGGAGTGGGTCGCCATTTCCTGCTCCAGGGGATCTTCCGGATCCAGGGGCAGGATTTCCCACGCTGCTTTCCCCTCTGAGCCACCTGGGATGCTGTGGGATGTGTATAACGGACCCACCTGCTCCAGGCTGCACTGGGAGAGGCTGTACTCCTCCAGGTCAAAGTTCTGTTTAACTGCAGAAGGATGGACATGTATTAGGACTGCAAATGTCTTTCATTTATAAATTTGCCAAGTCATGTACCAAGGGCACACACGGACAGATCTTAAATCTACAAGGTGGGTAATAAACCTGGATTAACTATGGGAACGCACGTTCATCACGTGGTCCTCTCTGTCATCATCTTAGAGCTCGGGCAGAGGGGCCACAAGACTGAAAACAGGACGCGAGGTTCTGGATTGCCCGTGAGGGTCGTGCTAAAGGCTGGACCACTGCCTCCAGCCGCTCTGCATCTGACCTCACTTTCCCCCACCCCGCTCTCTGCTCCAGAGCCCTACTCGGGGGGCTCCTCCTGGGGGGTTCCACCCGTGGAACGCCCAGGAGGCGGGACAGAGAGAGAGGAGACGGAGCTTTCATCCCTCCTCCTCCCTGACCCCAGGCCTGTCCTTTGATTCAAGGTCGCTTCTTCCGTCAAGATGGCAGATTCTCCCCGACTACTCCCAGGGTCCAGTCACCGCCTCCTCTCTTCGTCCCTTTGGACCCAAGAGCGGGAGCCCTGGTGTCGAGCCCAGCCTCAGGCGACCGCACTGTTCTTGCCAAAGAGCCCCTTTATAAGGAAAGCCCCTGGAATTATCCTCTTTCACTTTTTAAATGTATGGTGCTTTTTTTGGCTGCTTGTGGGATCTTCCCTGACCAGGAATCAAACCTGTGCACCCCGCGCTGGAAGCTTGGAGTCAACCACTGGACCACCAGGGAAGTCTGGGATTATCCTGATTTTGAGTTTACTGCCTTTTACCCTCGTGGACTGTGACCGAGAGTCCACACATGCAAAAATACGTGAGAGAGAAGCACCACGAGAGGAGAGGAGACCCTGGGCAGCCGAGACTTCTCGCGGGGAGCTAGTCACTAGGCAGCGGTGTCACGAGCGCAGCATCGCCCCGGCCTCGGGAAGACCTGGTTGCTGCTGTTTAGCTACTCAGTCCTGTCTGACCCTTTGTGACCCCGTGGACGGTAGCCCGCCAGGCTTCCCCATCTGGGGGATTCTCCAGGCAAGAATACTGCAGTGGGTTGCCATTTCCTTCTCCAGGGGATCTTCCCGACCCAGGGATCAAACCCGCGTCTCCTGCAGTGGCCGGCGGGTTCTTTGCCACTGAGCTGCCTGGGAAGCCCCTAGGAGAGCTGCTAGGTGCCAGCTGTGCCCCCAGCACACGCCAGCTGCGGAAGCCAGCAGCGCGGGGAGCCCCACTGGGCGGCGCTGCATTTTCGCAAGCCGCGGGTGTGCGGCCGCCCTGCGCCTGGCGCGTCCGTGGCCCTGCTTCCCACCGCATTCCCTCACTCTGTCTTTCTGTGTCACATGTTGCTAACTCTCAAGATACTTCAAATCTGATTCTATTTTTCATGCTGATCTGTGATCTTCGATATTATTATTATTAAAAAAATTACCACTCGTTTAAGACTCGGAGGCTCTCATTTTTTAGCAATAAAACATTCTAAATTATGGCAAGTAATTATGATTTTTAGAAATAATGTTATTGCACACTTAATAAACTATGATACAGTGTAAACATCATTTTTTTTTTTGGATGTGGACCATTTTTAAAGTCTTTATTGAATTTGTTACAATATTGTTTCTGTTTCATGTTTTGACTTTTTAGCCTCAAGGCATGTTGGATCTTAGCTTCCGCGACCAAGGATCGAACTTGCACCCCTTGCATTGAAAGGTGAGGTCTTAAACACTAGACTGCCAGGGAAGTCCCTAAGCATCTCTTTTATGTGCCCTGGGAAACCAAAACACTCACGAGACTTCCTTTATTGCAGCATTCAATATACAGTGATGGTCTGGAACCCAGCCCACAATACCTCTGAGGTCTGCCTGTCTCCCCAGACGTTGCCAAATTAAAACCTTACTATTTACTTATAGTATGTGAAGTGAAAGTTGCTTAGTCGTGTCCGACTTTTTGCGACCCCATGGACTGTATGCTTCCTGGAATTCTCCAGGCCAGAATACTGGAGTGGGGAGCCTTTCCCTTCTCCAGGGGATCTTCTGGACCCAGGGATTGAACCTGGCGTCCCACATTGCAGGTGGATTCTTCACCAGCTGAGCCACAAGGGAAGCCCTTATCATATAAAATAGTATACTACACTTATAGTATAATGTCATGCTTTAGGCCCATGTATTGATACTTCTTATGCTGGTGTTATGCAAGACTTGAACGTGATCAGTTTCCAGAGGCTCACCTCGCAGCAGGCACGCTCACCTGTCTCTAAACTGAAGAAGGCGTGTGATAAGGGGTGCACATCCTCAACGGGCAACTTGTAGACCACCAGGGAGGCGAACCTGGAGGCGAGGAGAGAAAGCTAAATTCAGGACCTGGAGGCACGGCGGCGAACGGGTGCCACGTCTGGGAAGGGGCAGCAGGCTCGTCCAGGACTTGGCTGTGCGCCTGGAATGACCTCAACATTGTGAACTCAAATGCAATCCAATATATAAAATAAATAAATAGGCTCTTGAAAATTAAAAGAAAAGAAAAAGGAAGAATGTTAATTCCCTTACAAGAATCAGCTTCCAAACCAGGACTTGGTTCTCTTATTTTCCTCCTGTGCTATCCCTTGGAATTGGATATCTCTCTACTCACTGAAGTCCTCATGATTCCCATATAGTTTTTTTTCTTTTTTTAAGAATGAGAAGATGAAGCTTTTATATCTTGCCATCACAGAAAAACAGAGCAAAGACCAGGACAAAACAGAATGAGCCCACATTGACCTCTCCTGCCGAGCAGCCTGGGGGAAGATCCTCAGGACCTTGCCGCGCGGAGCCTCCAGCCGCGCCAGGCTCTTCAGCTTCATCTCCAGCAGGTAGTCTCTGCCGAACTTGCCCTTCAGGTGCTGGGTGGAGCCGATGCCCCTGGAAGTGAGAGGAAGATCAGCTGGCAGGGGAAGCGAGGGGAAACCCACCGCTGGGGACGCGGGGCCCTGGGACCAGGGCATCTGGCCAGCCCAGCTCCATGCAGAGACCACCCTGTCGGGGAGATGCCCTCACTCAGAGCGCGCCCGGGGACCCACCCACCTCAGCCTCCCGGACACCACGACGGCCACGCGGTCGCACACGGCCTCCGCCTCGGCCATGGAGTGGGTGCTCAGCAGGGCGCCCCTCGCCGACTTTCTAAAGGAGGCCCGGATCAGCTGCCTGAAGTGAGGCCAAGGAAAATAAACGTCAACTAGTGGGGATGCTCCGGACAGTGTGAAAGTAACGGAACGACGTTTCCACTGGCACTTACGAAACAAATAGTGAATTCAGATTCACTCCTCAGAGACAGGAGGTTCGGAGGGACAATGGGCACAGGAAGAACCGAGCAAACAGGGTGTCTCATTCGGGGCAGGGCTTGGGCTGAATGCAGGGAATGCGAGTAGGTACAGGCTCGTCTACAGAGATGCTGCATTTCAAGAGCATTTATGAGAAGGCAGTAGGGGGAAAGACGAGACCTTCTGTAAAAGCGTGATGATAATGACATATGCCCAAAGCACAGAATGACAGAGTTCAGAAAATTCTTAAAGTGATTAGAGAATATATTGAGTATAATCTATAACAAGTTTTTGAATCATTATATTGTACAACTGAAACTAATANCAGGCTCGTCTTCAGAGATACTGCATTTCAAGAGCATTTATGAGAAGGCAGTAGGGGGAAAGACGAGACCTTCTGTAAAAGCGTGATGATAATGACATATGCCCAAAGCACAGAATGACAGAGTTCAGAAAATTCTTAAAGTGATTAGAGAATATATTGAGTATAATCTATAACAAGTTTTTGAATCATTATATTGTACAACTGAAACTAATACAATATTATACATCAATAAAAGAATTTTTAAATAACATAAAACGAATATTTTGCATGTCAAAAAAGAGAATACATTGGAATTTATTCTTCACTCCATAAGAATTATGTATTAGGTGATGTTGCAAAAGATTTAAACTTAATAATAGATTGATCTGATTAAATATAAAAATGAGCCTTGAATACTTACTTGGAAGAGCTAAGATGAAAATGAAATGTTTAGAGTGAGGATTGAGTTACAATTACCTTTTTCTCCTTAATAAAAACTGGATGTGATATGACATCAGGATTTTTTCCTTCATACTGTTCTTTTCTGCTAATGTGGACATCTTTCCCTTTATAAACAACGGTCTAAAGGACATTTTTAGTGGGAAATTTCAGACTTTCAAACAACAGCTGCAAAGCGGTTGCTTAGGTGCATGCATACAGGCGAGTCCACGGGGAAGGAACTCTGTCAGCCCACGAAAAATCACCACTCACCACTGGGCCTGACACAGCCAGCAGTGGGTCAGCTGTTACCGGTGACACATTCACTCAGGGGTGCCCTGACGCCCCTCACCACATCTGCAGCTGCCCCTTGGGGTCCATCCCCGTGGTCGGCTCGTCCAGGAGCAGCACGGCCGGGCTCCCCAGGATGCTCAGCGCGAAGCTCAGCTGCAACAGAGAGGAGCCGCGTCGGCGCCGGGCTGGGGGTGCGCGTGGAGAGCGGGGAGCCCGCCTGGTCCTACCTTTCTCTTGGCCCCCTCGGGCAAGGCCTTGGTGGGGAGCGCCATCTGGTCCTGCAGCTTCAGCGCGTCCGCCAGCCTGCAGGCGTCCGCCAGCCTGCAGAAAGCAGGGGGAGTCAAACCCACCACACCCTGCTCAGGGCGGGGGATGCGTCGGGGAGAACCAGCAAGTCAGAACAGATGCAGAGAGTTTAAATGAGGCTCAGGGTGATCCTAAAATTGAAACCACCTAGGGTGTTTTATGAACCCTTCTTGGCAGCCAGACTCATATCTGCAGTAACTTCTTTCTGTACTGAGAACAGTGAGTATATGATCCTATATGATCCTGCAAAGATCCTGCAATCCCACACTAGGGCAGACATCCAGAAAAGACGAGAACTCTCAATCTGAAATCATACATGCACCCCAGCGTTCACTGTGGCTCTGTTTACAGTAGCCAGGACATGGAAACCACTCAAATGCCCATCAGTGGTCAACTGGTTTAAGGAGACGTGGTGCACACAAGCAATGGGAGATTACTCAGCCGTAAGAAAGAATGAAATATTGTCACTTTCAGCAACGCAGATAGAGCGAGAGACTATTATACACCGTGAAGGTAGTGTGAAGCAAGTCAGACAAAGGCAAATAGTATATGATGTCACTTACATGTAGACTCTAAAAATATAATACAAGTGATTCTATATACAAAACAGAAATAGGCTCACAGAGCTAGAGAAACAAACTCACAGTCACCAGAGGGGACAGGGGTGAGGGGCGGGATAAATTAGGACTTTGGGTTTAACAGATCCAAACTGCTGTACATAAAATAGCTATGCAGCAAGGATTTCCTGAATAACACAGGACTGTATTCAGTGTCTTGTAATAGCCTATGAGGGAAAATAATCTGAAAAAAAAAAAAAAACTGAGTCACTTTGTTGTACACGTGAAACTAACACTGTACTGTAAGTCAACTATACATCAGTTAAGAAATAATAACACATGGCCTTCTCCTCTCCAGGCTTAAGGCTAGCAAAAACGCTGCACCGGGGTCTAGACGATCCTCAAGCATGGAGCCATCAGCACCGCCTCATTCCGTGTGAAGGTGTCTCAGCCCAGGTGGGGAGCAGGTGAGGCCCCCCCACGCACCCGGCGACAGCGGCCGCGGCGGCCGCCCTCCGCAGCCCTTTCACAGCGGCCGGCACCTCGAGGTGCTCCCTCACGGTCAGGCTGGGCCACAGCGCGCTCTCCTGGGGGCGGTACCCCAGGAGCCCCGGGGGCGCCCCTCCGCTGCCCCCTGCGAGCAGCCCCTGCAGAGACAAGGCCATTCTCACATTCCCTCCAAAACCCCGTGTGTGGGCGCTGAGCGTTTCTTCAGTGGTGCCCTCCTGCTCACCCGGGGCCAGGAGTCCAGAAGCGAGTGGGTGGTCGCCAGCTCTGGGGAAACGATGCTTGAAAGCGGAAAGGCAGACGCTCCACACTGTTACAGGACAGCTTCCCGTCACAGTTTGGACTTCGTTACCAAGTCCATGAAAGAATCCAAGGTCGCATATTTGGCTGTCTAGCTGTTGTTGCTGTTTAGTCAGACACAGTCACGATGTCGTGTCTGACTCTTTGTGACCCCATGGACTGTAGCCCTCCAGGCTCCTCTGTCCATGGAATTTCCCAGGCAAGAATACTGGAGTGGGGTGCCATATCCTCCCCCAGGGGATCTTCCCGATCCAGGCAGCCAGCCCGAGTCTGTCTCCTGCACTGGCTGGCAGATTCTTCACCACTGAGCCCCCTGGTAAGCCGGGTTGCCCAACGCTTGACTTCATTTACTGATCCAGACATCCATAGGAACAGGTATTTGTTGAAGATTCTGTTTTTCCAAAGTTAAAATCGTTACAATTACGGGATATTTCACAAGTATATTGTGAAGATTAAATAAGCTAGTTTTTTCCAGCCCTCCTGCCAGGGGACATCTGGCCCATATGGAGACACTTGTATTGTCCTGATAGAGAATCTAGTGGGTTGAGGCCAAGGATGCTGCTAAATATCCCGCAATGCACAGGAGAGCCCTTCATAATAAGAATGATCTGGCCCAAAATGACGCTGGTGCCACACTGTTGATCAATTAACGTGACAACATGGAATAAAAAGCTTAAAAACATGAATGGACCTAGAAATTGTCATACTGAGTGAAGTAAGACAGAGAAGGAGAAATATCGTATGACATTATGTGTAGAATCTAAAAAGAAATGATACAAATGAGCTTATTTAAAAACAGAAACCTCAGATACGCAGATGACAACACCCTTATGGCAGAAAGTGAAGAAGAACCAAAGAGCCTCTTGATGAAAGTGAAAGAGGAGAGTGAAAAAGCTGGCTTAAAACTCAGCATTTAGAAAACTAAGATCATGGCTTGGGGTCCCATCACTTCATGGCAAATAGATGGGAAACAATGGAAACAGTGAGAGACTATTTTTTTAAGCTCCAAAATCACTGCAGATGGTGACTGCAGCCATGAAATTAAAAGACACTTGCTCCTTGGAAGAAAACCTGTGACCAACCTAGACAGCATATTAAAAAGTAGAGACAGTACTGTGCCAACAAAGGTCCGTCTAGTCAAGGCTATGGTTTTTCCAGTGGTCACGTATGGATGTGAAAGTTGGACTGTAAAGAAAGCTGAGCGCTGAAGAATTGATGCTTTTGAACTGTGCTGTTGGAGAAGACTCTAGAGAGTCCCTTGGACTGCAAGGAGATCCAAGTAGTCCATCCTAAAGGAAATCATTCCTGAATATTCATTGGAAGGACTGATGTTGAAAATGAAAATCCAATAACTTGGCCACCTGATGCGAAGAACTTACTCCTTGGAAAAGACCCTGATGCTGGGAAAGATTGAAGGTGGGAGAAGGGGACGACAGAGGATGAGATGGTTGGATGATATCACTGACCCGATGGAAATGAGTCTGAGTAAACTCGGGGAATTGGTGATGGACAAGGAAGCCTGGCGTGCTGCCGTCCATGGGGTCACAAAGAGTCGGACACAACTGAGGGACTGCACTGAACTGATAATCAGAAACAGACCCACAGATGCAGGAAAACACTTGTGGTTGCCAGGGGGATGGGCCGGGGGAAGATAATTAGGGAGTTTGGGGTGGACACATACACGTGCCTATATTTAAAATGGACCACCAGCAAGGACCAGCTGTACAGCTCAGGGAACACTGTTCAGTGTTACGCAGCGGCCTGGGTGGGAGGGGAATCTGGGGAGAATGGATACATGTATGTGGATGGCTGAGGCCCTTTGCTGTCCACCCGAAACTATCACAACGCTGTTAACTGGCAATGTGAAATAAAAAGATAGTTTTTAAGTTAAAAAAAAGAGAAGATAAACAACCAAACCAAGCATCCTCGCCCCCCAAACCCCAACATGTCCCAGGGCCAGACCTGAGAAATCCTGAACTAAGGCAAATGGAAACCTCCCAGCACTGGTCTGGCACACAGGAATCAGTAAATACCTGCATTTATTATTTTTACGAGCCAGATAGTGCGCCATATAATAATAATAGCAGGTATGTGTGTTTACCAGTGCTTACCTTTTCTGTGTTTTAAATTATTTTGGCCTCAGAAACACCCGACCTGACTGGGGCACTAGCTGGAGAGTCCTGTTTCACACAGGAGGAAACAAACGACCCTCGTTTCTTGGAGTCGTGCAGGCGGCCGCTCGAGGCAGAGCTGGGAGTGGGAGCTGGGGCCCGCCCTGGGTCGGCAAGCCCGTGACGCCGGGGCTGTACCGTCTCTGCCCGGGCCTGAGGAGGAGAGCCCTCGCTCACCTGGCCTCCTGGAGCTTTCCGTCTAGAGAGAGAAACAGGCGGCACGCCAGCCAGCGCACACGTGAGCGAACCGCAGCGCCCGCCGGACGCTTTCAGGGCAACAGAGGAGTCAGCCCCGAGGGCCACGGGCGGAGGCCTCCGGGGCCGTGGATTTTAAAGTGATGAGAAGGAGATGAGCAGACACACGGAGGCCGAGAGCCCTCCAGCCCCCGCGAGCTCTCCCGAAGGCCCCACCGCGGGAAGACCGCCGAAGGCTGGTGGGAGCCGGGGTCATCGACGGCGCCCAGGCCCTCCGGGGCCTTCTGCGGCCCGGTGAAGGTTCTGGACGCACTCCAGCTGCGAGGCTGTCAGCAGGGTGATGGCGTGAGCGCTTCCGCATTTTTCTAAGGACCCCTCTGGCTGCCGTGGAGTGAGAGGGGAAGGGGAACCGAGGGCGCCGTCAGCTTCTCGCGGTGAGCACGCCCTCTGGCCTTCACCCTCTGACCAGTGTCAACGGCATCTGCGCTTCAAACGTGCGATACTTGGTGGCCCGGGAGCTGAGACTCTGTGCCCCTAACGCGGGGGGCCCAGGTTCAGTTGCTGAACCTGGGATTGAGCCCTATCACTTCAGCTTCAATCCCTGAATCCCAGTTCAGTGCTGTAACTAAGACCCACTGCAGATAAATAAATATTATTTTTTAAAAAGAACAACGAAAAAGACAAAGCTGCAAGACTTCAGTCCTCTGTCCATTACTTTACACGGCTTGGCCCAGACATAGCGCCCCACCG
The DNA here is from genome assembly GCA_006410635.1 of Cephalophus harveyi. Lineage (NCBI taxonomy): Eukaryota > Metazoa > Chordata > Mammalia > Artiodactyla > Bovidae > Cephalophus > Cephalophus harveyi. Next base: position 67,236 of record SJYT01042474.1, read on the forward strand.
TATTCATACACTATTGTGGTTTTTTGCTTTGGAACTTGGACAGTTTTTCCCTAATCTAAGATTTCTATTTTCTGAATAAATCCTGGATCTTGGCAGTCCAATTCAACAAGTTCTCAGGATATATAACTAAAAAAAAAAAAAAAAAAAGACCATGAACAAAGCTAATGTTTAGCTTTACTTTCCCAAATGTTTCCTGTGAATGTGTCTATTTTTCACTCAGTATAAGGCATAGTATAGATAACACAGAGGCTTCAGTGCCTAACTATTTTTGGAATTAGGGGGAGACATTTTTCACTAATCCTGTTCATTCAGTGCATAAATCACATTGATTGATAAGAAAGGACCAGATGTATATTTTTAAGATTGGCCTCTACGGTCGTGGGAACCGTTTGTTCTGCGCAGCACTGATAAGCGCTTTTCCACGTGTTTACTGACCTGCCCTGCGTTGGCCTCGCGTCTCCAGTTATCGTCCTGATGGCTGTGCTTTTGCCTGCTCCGCTGTGTCCCAAGAGCCCTACAACTTCACCTGAGAGAAACAGGTACACTCAGATTTAGACCTTACAATAAACGTCACACAAACGCTGTTTCGTGGCTCACCGTGTGTCAAACCATAGGCATTATTTCACTTATTCTTCACACAAATGCCTGAGTGTTGCCACCAGCTTCATTTTGCCGGTGAGGAAACAGAGACGCAGAGAATGAAGAACAGAATGACTGAGGTCATGCAGCCAATCTGAGATCGAGCTGGAATCTGAAGCGCATTTTTTTTTTTTTTTCATTTAACCAGCACGCTGCAAACCATGCTATTTGTGAGGAAGGATGCACTGCAGTACCCCTGGGGGTTCCTTCCTGGGAACTAATCCCTGTTGTGAAATTAATCACATCACTTAAAAAAGAATCCATCCTTCTTAAGAGAAGAACCGCCTCCTTTTTGGTCATTGTTCTTATCCTTGCTCTTTCCTGTGTGTCTGTCTGAATGGAACAGAACTGTCTTCCTATGCAAGGAAACACCACTATAATCATAGCTGAGATTTTCCACAGGCTGGCTTGGCTGCAGCCTGTGGACGAAGGCTGGCTGCCCTCCGGGTTCATCCGCAGACAGCCCCGGACTCAGACCCTCCCAGGCCCTTCAGCAGACCTCACGGTCCCGGTCAAGTCGGCTCTGCCAGCAGAACCATGGTTCCCACCTTTTTTCACGCAGAAAGAGACATTTCTTGCGGCTACTTTTTTCCTCCTCTTGGCAAAACAGTTTTTCTTTCTGCCTGCATATTCCTTCCGTAGATAGCTGGCCACGATGGCAGGTTTCTGGAAAAGCAAGGGAAGTCCGATGCAGCTTCATTCTCACTATGAAACGAGCGCGTGTCCCCTCTTCCCTGGGTCCAGATCTCTCCTGCTCGATACCGTGAGTCAGACCAGCCCTCCCCCCTAGAAACTGCTGTTTTCCAGCAAACTCCCCCAGTCTTATACATTCCTTCAGGGAAAAGACATCTGTACTGTAGCATATGATTCCTGCTTGCTCTTCCTCTGAAGACTGGAATAGAGCCATCCACTCAACCAGTAGGTCTGTGAAGATGTGTGTTCACGTACACACACCCACAGGCACACACACACAGACACACAAACAGACACACCCAGGCACACAAAGACATACACACCTCAGATGAACTCTCTCCCCTGAACTGCTTGCAGTAAACTTTACTCAGTTTAGAAAACTTACAAAGTCTCGCTTTGGTTTTGTGATGATTAACTTTATTTGCCAAAACAATGACTCTGAAAAAGGCATGAAGAAGTCAGTGTGTGTGTGTTTCCTCGGTTCTCTCATCTTTGTGGGCACCGCATATTCACAGAAGTCAAACAATGGGCTCCATGTGTAAGAACTAAAGAACTTCACGTGTTTTCGGAAAAGCGAGACTGCACGCTGGCCCCTCGGCCTGGCAGAGCCAAGGGTCCGATGCGCGATTTCACGGCTCTGCCTCCCCGAGCCCGGGGCGGCCACGGCGTCTGCTGTTCGCCTTCTTTCCGTCTGGACGTCTTCATCCTCTCCTTCGGGTTTCTCTGGGTTTGCAAAAACAGCACTGCTCCTTGGCAAAATTCTACAAGCAAAACAGTGCGAATCTAAGAGGTTTCCAGCTGAAAAACGTGTACCAAAATGGTGAATTTTGTATGTACTGCGATCAATTATTTGGACAGATTGAGTAGCTGTGGGGCGTTCCTTGTGGCTCAGCTGGTAAAGAATCCGCAGCAAAATCTCTAAGCTTCTCGTCGACACCGTCCCCCTTTCAAGCAGCCTTGCTCCCATCAGCGCCGCTACGTGCATATCACCCTGGCTTTTGCCTGAGCACAACGCTCCTTATTGGGGGTGACTTCTTTTTAAATAATAAGACGGTACACACTTCTCTGGAAAAGGATTTGAGGCAGGGTTGCATGTGAAAGGAACCTAGGAACTATAATTTTAGCACAGATACTTCAGAATTCTGAAGGCTTTGGGGCAACAGTGGACCAAAATGCTTACCAGCGGAGGCGTGACCTTCAGACCCCAGGACAGGACTCACCAGTAACTGAGCACCGTGGCTTCTTGGGAATGTGTTTCAGAATTACCCTTTTCCGACTGCTACCCACTGACTTTTCTCCTCCACCTCTGGTTACGGCTGCTCCTTGTCTCTCTCCCAAACTTCCGCTGGCAGCCGACGCCCTAAGACAGAGCTGTCTCCCCGCCCCCTCCTGCTCTGCTGGCTTAAGCTGGACTTGAGCTTGATTCCTCTTCTAAGTAAGGCAAGGTTTTCAAAGCACACCTGTCTTCATCTTCCATCATGTAACTTTCAAAACCCTCCCTAAGCGTCTCTACCCAAGACCCTCCAGTACCGAAATTCAGGTTAGCTTTTCATGGTCCTGCAACACAGGCCTCCAAGTTGGTTCCAGCGGCCTTCTCAAATCTGCGGGAAGCTGGTGTTTATGCCTCCTTTTGCTCAGCTACTCCTCCTTCCTGGATGCCTAGACTTACCCCACTGCTTACATAGGTGTGCCCAGGAGTTGGCGATGGACAGGGAAGCCTGGCGTGCTGCAGTCCATGGGGTCACAGAGGTCAGACACAACTGAGTGACTGAACAACAACTCTACACAGTCCCTTCAAAACAACTCTACACAAGACTTTCTATGCAACTAATTAGACATATTAAAATGTCTTTAAACAATGAGTATTAAAATAAGACGTGAAATGGTATCTGAATTTTCTTAACCTGAACACAGGATCCTTTCTCATTGGTTTCTTCCTAAATTTCATTTCCAGACATCGTAAGATAAAGAGGAAAATGAAGAACTGAAGGTAAGGCTGGGGAGAGAGAGACAATCACAGAGCATCCATATAAAAGCAACTTCCCTACTGGAACTGATTTAAGGAGCCTGATCATGTTCAAGGTTTTTAAGGATCTGGTAACATTTTCACAAGATTGAAAGATAACATAGTTAATATTTTATGAAGCTCTCCTAGTCTGTGTTACTGAAGAGAAATCATGACAGAAACAGTAAGTTGGGCTTCCCTGGGGGCTCAGTGGTGAAGAATCTGCTGGCCAGGGCAGGCGACGTGGGTTCGATCCCTGATTTGGGAAGATCCCACGTGCCACAGGGCAGCTGAGCCCGGGAGCCACAGCTGCGCAGCCCTGAGCGCCCTGAGCCCGTGCTCCACGAGAGAAGCCGGGGCAGTGGGGAGCCCACCCGGCCCCGCTAGAGCGCGGCCCAGCTCTCTGCAACCAGAGCGAGCCCATGCAGGCTTCTCTGTTCATTTTTAAGTAAATAAATACAATTATTGTAAGAAAAGAAATAGTAACGAGGTGATACTAGCGTGAGCGACACCACTGAGAGTCCGGGCTTCCCCCTCAGCATCAGGTGATGAGCATTACCTAGTGGCCAGACGCCGCAGGTGAGGAATTAAAACTGAAGCGGCGAAATTAAAACTGTTCACTTAACACAGAGCATGCAAAGCTGTCCCCTCAGGCAAGAACACTTAAATGAAAGCGTCTTCTTACGATTAGCAACGTCAGAAATGCAACCTGCTGCTCTGAAGCCCCCAAGTAATCCACAGAGTCGAGAGAAATCTGTGAAACGAGGAGAAAGGGGTGTTTACATGCACCTTGATCTGTGTGCGAATCTCTTCCCACAAAAAATGATGCCCGTTAAGTGACTCGTCTGCATTCTCCGTGAGTCCTCTTCTACTTCAGGTAAGAGTCAGCTCCTGACTGTGTGCCGTCCTTGCTTCCAAGGTCACTTGGTGACCTACCTGCTAACCTGAGTTTGGCTGTAGCTCAGGTGCGTCTGGGCAGGAGTGAGCAGGATTTGCTCTGCTGGCGGAAACCTGGATGGTATTGGGGGACCCACTGCAGCCAAGGGCAAGACACGCCTGGACTTGGCCCCTGCCCGCTGCCTTTCTCGCCATGCCTGTGCTATAGAACCATCACGCTGCCCCGTCACCCGCTCCCCCTGCTCTGGAGGATGCCTGTGACCGTCCCTCAGCCAGAAGACAAAGTTCTTCACCTGGGCTTTCACCTGCACACACTCAAAGGCGTGGTTTTCATCAGTACTGTTTAAAAGGTCTCCCAACTCTTTTGTGAATGAGGGGCAAAGGATCTGTTTTGTTTCTCGAGCTGTATTTTCCAAGACTTCTTTTCTGAGCATCTTTAGTCTGATGTGGTAAATCTCTAATCAGCACAGCCATCCAGCATCTAAGATGATTGTTTTCATAGCGGATGACCTGCCAGAATCCTGACGTCATCTTGCTCAGGTCCAAGGACTGGATCATATCCAAAATCGACTTCAGGCTCCCTGGTCTTTGCCCTGTCCGCCACCAATTTTATTCCGAGCATCCTTCCTCTATAATTTGGAGTTGGTGACACTCCACCTATCCCTCCTCTGTCCACAGACCCCCTCGTTTCCTCCCCTTCCTCATTCCCGAGCTTAGACGCCCCGGTCCATTGTCCTGACCCCTCTTTATACAGAAACGCTGCCCCTGACCCTTTGCTTCATCAACTCATCTGGCAAAACCCTAACCCTGGTCAAACCTAACTCTCCGCTTCTCCTGAGTTACACAAGAGCAGCAGACAAGATGACGGAAACTTAACTCTGCTGACTTCACTTAGAAGTAGGGTCGGGGGAGGGGTTCTCTAGCACTGTCTCCGTTCTGCTGACCTGCCCTCTGAAACAATTTTTCACATCTTTCTTCTACCTTCAAAGTCCCAAGACCTCCCTTCACTCCTGTCTCTTATACACATCTCAGAGGTGTCAGCCCCGAGGGCCACGGGCGGAGGCCTCCGGGGCCGTGGATTTTAAAGTGATGAGAAGGAGATGAGCAGACACACGGAGGCCGAGAGCCCTCCAGCCCCCGCGAGCTCTCCCGAAGGCCCCACCGCGGATTCACTCAGATGATAATTTACCCTTTCTCCCTAAGAAAGGAGAATATTTCAGTATTGGACCGGGCCAAGATCAGTATAATTTCCTTACAATGTTGTGTTGGTTTCTGCCGGCCAATGGAGCGAATCAGCTACGCGAATACACAAACCTCTCCTCCCTGCTGAACGGCCCCCCTCCCCAGCCCACCCTCTAGGGCATCACAGCGCGCTGAGCTGACCTCCTGTGCTACACAGCAGCTTCCCGCTAGCTCGCTGTCCTACACGCGCTGGTGTGTACGTGTCAATGCCGCTCTCTCGACTTGCCCCTCCCTTCTCGTCCCACCACCGCCCTGCCCTGGGGGCACAAGTCCATCCTCTCCATCTGCGTCTGGGAGACTCCAGCTTTAGTGACGCG
>SJYT01042474.1:73196-136080 GCA_006410635.1 Cephalophus harveyi
ACCCCTCCCTCCCCCCCCAACTTGAGCTCTCTGTGCCATCTTTTCCCAGATCTTCAAGGACTTGGCTTCCATCTAAAATTTCTCTCAAATCAGCACAGTATCTCCTTTCTAAAACCTAAATCTATTCTCACTCATCCACTCTTCCATGTCACTGGTACTCTTTAGCAAAGCTCCTAGAACTATGTGTCTATAACCACCTCACTAGCCCTTCACTCTGCATTCTATACTAAGCTCACTCCTTCTAAGCTTTTGTGTCCGCCCTTCCACCGAAACCTGTCTTGTGAACATCACCAAGGACTCTAATCTGGCCCAGCCCAGCAGTTTCTCCTCAGTTATCATCTTTCTAGACTGCTCATTAGATGAATCCCTCCATCCTTTTTGAAGCATGCTTTGTTGCCATCCGACACACATCCTTATTTACCCTAAGTGTTCAGAGGGGTTTCAGAAATGAGATTCTGGTGCACAAATTTCCTCCTTTTTTTCTCCTCCCTCACAGGCTCCTTCTTAAACTGGTTTGTGGAGTCCTCCTCTTTCCAATCTTTAAAGTTTGTAGTTCAAAGCCAAATGCTTCATCTTCTTTTCAATCTAACAATGCTTACTCTGTAGATTATACAAGCTAGTCCTGTGGCTTTAAACATCACTCATAAGCATGTGAATCTCAGGAGTTCAGCTTTTGTTTTGAACGCACACACTGAATTTCAGGCGCCCATGTCAAGTGACCACTTGCCATTTCCCACTGCACGTCTCTTAGGAACTTTAAACTTCGTGTGTCCGGAATGAATAGAAAAAGGGCATCTCTGCCACCTCCCAGTAGGTCCTTTGCCCCCAGGTGTGAGAGTGACCAAGAAAACTGCAAAATTCCACCACTGTGCCTTTGCCTCTGACCTTGATAAAGTGTAGCGGGGCTTCCTCCTGGAGACTGTGACCCTCGCCTGTGGGAAGGGAAGTGATCTTCTGAAGACAGGCATCGAACGCTGACCGGCTGAGGGCTCTACGTACGCTGTATCATATCCAAGGTTTTCTCCAACGACAGCAAATTTCATGATCCCAGAACAGACGTGAAATTACTCACCTCAGAAAAAATGAGTAGAACACCAATCAGTGTGAAGGGTGGTATTAATACGGTGCAGAGAACCAGCCCTAGGAATCCGGATTCATTCAGATAATTAGCAACAACGGCGAAGAGGGTGACCTGAAATAAAAAGAGCATAGTTTCACCAAAGTATAACACTCTGAAAGCAATATTAACTTACCATCATGCTTACTATGGAGATTGAAATATATATTCCCAGAATTATTAAAAATAGTTTAAAAATAAAATAACATGCACCATATGCATACTTACAAGTAAGAAGAAAAACGACCAAATGCCACTATTTTTCCTCCCACGGCGAAAAATGAATGAGAGCACATATGTCAAGAAAACAAGAGATGAGACATAGCCAATTATACACAAGGTCTGAAAACAGAAATATTACAGTCGCCTAAGGTAAATGCTATCTAAATACAAGTTTATATGTAAACCCTTGGACAGCAAGGAGATCACACCAGTCAATCCTAAAGGAAATCAACCCTGAATATTCACTGGAAGGACTGTTGCTGAAGCTCTAATACTTGGGCCACCTGATGTGAAGAGCTGACTTATTGGAAAAAATCTGGATGCTGGGGAAGATTGAAGGCAGGAGAAGGGGATGACAGAGGATGAGATGGTTAGATGGCATCACTGACTCAATGGACATGAATCTAAGCAAACTCCTGGAGATAGTGAAGGAGAGGGAAGCCTGGCGTGCTGCAGTCATTGGGGTTGCAAAGAGTTGGACACGACTTAGGGACTCCAGAACTAAGCTATAACAAACATAATGGGAAGTTCTTTGGCTGAAGATGAATAATGTAACTGCATTTATGACAAGTAGTCTAGGAAAGCTACTTGATAACTTTTGCCACTTACCTGAACTGCCAGGTTTTGAATGATAAACACAAACTCGTCTGGGCTGAAAATGTAATCCATTATTTGCATTAGAAGGAGGATCGAGAGGTACAGGGGAACGTCCACCAGCGCCTGCCCAAACCAGTATGTGGAAGGGTAGAGGCCTGAAATCCGCAGCTGGGAGTGAACTTTTTTCTGATAAAGAAGCAAAAGAATCATCAAAAGTTTTTGAATAGTTCAGGCTGGAGAAGTTGCAAATATGCAGCACAAAAGCATTCATTTCCCCTATCTCTCTCATATAGTATGCTAATTGAGCAAATGACACTGTGACTTGCCCGGTTCCTATTTCAGGGGCATTGATAATGCTGTATGCCACCTTGTCTCCAGGAAGAAGGGATCTACACAGCATTGCCGCGGTGAGAAGATTCTTATTCTTTTCTTGTCAAAGCTACCGATGCCTCTGACACTAGTGAGCCTTGCAAGCTGCACAGTTTCAAGAGAAGGACGTGCACAATTTCCTGGAAGATTCTTAAGCTTTATGCCGAATGTAAACAGCACACTTATCATTGGCATCTTGCTTTGTTTCTTACGCGATAAATTGCTCAAGAGAAGGATAGTTTAAGAGCAGGGTAAGTGAAAATTAATTTGAGTCCACCAGCAGCACTTGCTGAACTTTAACAAGGCTCAGCGGGGCAGAGGGAACCCCAGCGGAGGACGCTAAGGACGTGTAAACGCGAGGAGGGAACTTTGGCATGGAAGCGCCATAGGTGTACAGAAAGTCTATCGTGGTTCCTGACATTTTTATAGAATCTCCACAAAAAGAAGCTTTAAAGGGACACTTTTTTCCAGCAATAAGCCAAAGTACTCCGGTGCATTGCTTAGGGCTGTTACACCGGACAACCTCGCCTCCGTCTGGAACGGGGATGGGATGGTGTCAGCAGGGAAGCAGAACCCGCCAGACAGAATCCGCGGTTCCCAGCCAGCTGATGGTACCTTCTGAGCTATCCTTCCTGAGGTCTCTCATTTAAGGCAAATAGCATATTCCGTATATTCGCCAAGCTTTTATTCAAATGGTTGACCCTCCATTGTTTCAAGCATTGTTTAAATTAGGTGCACGATGCACATATACATGTGGTCATAAGATGGGGGGCGGGGTGTCACAGGATGTTAGGAAAACAGCAATTGGGAGAGTACGCTGACCCATACACGCTACCGTGTGCGAGGCAGAGAGCTGGCGGGAGCTGCTGCGCCGCGCACGGAGCTCAGCTCGGCTCGGCGCTCTGGGGTGACCCGGGGGAGGGGAGATTATACTCCAATAAAAAAAAGAAAAGAACATATAAGGACTTTGCTTTTTATTATCATTACTACTTGCTATGCTTGCTGAGTCGCTTCAGTCGCGTCCGACTCTGTGCGACCCCAGAGACGGCAGCCCACCAGGCTCCCCCGGCCCTGGGATTCTCCAGGCAAGGACACTGGAGTGGGTTGCCATTCCCTTCTCCAGGGGATCTTCCCGACTCGGGGATCGAACCCGGGTCTCCCGCATTGTAGACAGGCGCTTTCTCGTCTGAGCCACCAGGATAGGAATCATTTTTTTCCCCTCAGGGAGGAAAATTTGAGAAATTTGACTTAATCCCTTTTGTTGCATTTTTTCTTATTTCTCGGCTTTTATTAATTTTATTTTCTACGGGAGTATAGTTGACTGACAATGCCGTGCTGGTTCAGGCGTGCGGCCGAGTGATTCAGTCCTCCGTCTGCGCGTATATACCCCGTCTCGCTCTTCCCGTGTGGGTGTCACAGGGTATGGGGCAGGACGCGGCTTGACAGCTGCTCTGACTTTATAGTCACCGATGCTGCCCATGGCGATGGACGGAGTGAAGCAGGCCACCCCGGGGATCCAGGAGAAGGCCATGCCCAGGTACGCCTGCTCGTAAGACGTGTGCTCCTGAAATCACGCCGAACACGTGAGCTGATGGCGGTCAGGTATCGACTTCATTTATACTATCTCTGCTGCTGCTGCTGCTGCTGAGTCGCTTCAGTCGTGTCCGACTCTGTGCGACCCCATAGACGGCAACCCACCAGGCTCCCCCGTCCCTGGGATTCTCCAGGCAAGAACACTGGAGTGGGTTGCCATTTCCTTCTCTAAACCGAATCATTTCAGTGCGTGAAGCGGTCTAACTCCCCAGAGCACTTCTCAAGGTCCTGTTTGCAACTTCGCTTCTTTAGTTGTGTGTTACAGCGGCTGGGACATTTGAACATGCATCCTGATTGATTCACGAAGAAGCAAACTCCATTGCATCGTGTGAACTGACTACGCTCCCATAGTTAACAAAGGGAGACGTAATCACACAACCTCTTCTCCCCGGCTCTGCGTTGACTGCACTGAGGCTGACACTTTAATAGACAGAGGTCGTGGGCCGTCAACGGAGGGGCCACTGCGCTGTTTTCAGAACCTGAGACCAAGTCAGTTCAGCTCAACATGTAGGAGGAATCATTTCTCTCCTTCAGCATATGGAGAAAGCTCAAACGCCTTCAAAGTGCGGGCGGGTATGAATTACTGAGTAGGTAGGTGTCTGGGCTTGGAGAAAAATGGTCAGCCCACACCCCACATAAAAGCATTGAGTTAAAGTGACTCAAAGTCCCGTACAGGCTAAAGAGGGCTTTGGATCTGGCTCGAAGCCTTGATCTCGTCGGTGACTGGTGGCCTCACCGCTTTGCTGGTCGTCTGAGGTCGGGACCCTGAGCCTTGAGAGCTGCTTACACTCTCTCAGCCCCTCCTAAACGGAGGGCCCTCTGAGCTCTTGCAGGAGGTCAGCACTGCCTGAACAGAGACGCACATGTGGAGATAAGGGGACGAAAGTGCCCCCGGCCTGCCTCAGCATCCCTGATCTCTGCCCGTGGTCACCCCCGCTGGCTTTCCAGATCTGGAATATCCTTGGTGTGTGTTAGTCGCTCAGTCATGCCTGACTGTTGGCCACCCCGTGGACTGTGGCCCGCCAGGCGCCTCTGTCCATGGGATTCTTCAGGCAGGAACACTGGAGTGGGTTGCCATGCCCTCCTCTGGGGGATCTTCCTGACCCAGGGATCGAACCCAGGTCTCCTGTATTGCATCAGGTTCTTTACCCTCTGAGTAACCAGAGACACTCTTTGGGAATGGAAAATTCACAATTAGTCTCAATGGCTGACCCTTCACTCAAAACTTGGTTCCATAAACATCACGTTCGGTCTGTGTTAGAGGACGTGGACCCGCGGGCAGGGTGTGTAGAGCTCGGCCTGGAGGAGCCCACGGAAACTCCTGATGCCAGCTGGGTGGTTGGTCAGGCGGGGCCATGAACGGCGGCCAGTGGGGGACCCTTCAGGACACTCTGATGGATGGTCATGAGTGGGGTCGGAAGCAAGCTCTGTGCTTTAGACTCAAGGCAGACGGGCTTGTAGAATTGGAGCAGACCAGGAGTGGGTCAGGGGGGAATCAACAGGGTCCACGCTAAGAGAAATTATCTACACAGGTACCCAAGGCCAGCTAGGCTGGTAGGTAGCAAACATTTTGTAGTAAACCCATTTTTTTAAGTTACCACATAATTTAATGCTGAAACTAAGACACTGCAGTGATAAAACTGTTACTAAATATAACTCCTTTAAAGTTTCAAAATATTTATTTGAAGATTAATGCATTTTCTTTATTACTGGTAAATTCAAACTATTTAAATTTTAAATTACCAGCAAATATAAACTATTTTAACATTAAAATGTATTCTAAGAAATGAAAGCAAGTTATATTTTACTTATATTTATATATTACAAAATGTTCTTAAATAGCTGAATTTTGTGAGGTAAACCCTAACTTATAGGTTCTAGACCCAGGAGGCAAAGTTGCTCCGCTACCTGACCGACGGCACATTAAACAGTAAAAACCCGTAGGAAGCAGGATGGCGTGAAGGTCTCTCCCGCAGCCCTTGGGGACTTCTGCTCTGCAAGGTTGAGTGGGGCTTCATCTCCAGGAGGGCGGGGGGTCCAAGCTACACCCTCGCCTAGGCCACCACCCAGGTCCCCTCGGGGGCACCACGCAAGCCGAGGGGACGGGGCAGCCCCGGCCCGACGGCCGGGATAGCCCTCAGCACCTCGTCCTCGTCTCGCTCTGCCGGCCCTCCGTCTACACTGCCAGCGCCCGCCACATTTTACTCGGGAGGGGCAAGGCGTGCTCCAGACCAAGGCCACTCTCCTCTCCACCCCGAGAGGGTAGACTGCCGAAGGGGAGGAAAGCGCGCCCCACCCGGCCGCGCCCGGAGGCCACTGCTGCTGTCTTTGAACCGGACAAGAACTTGAGGTTTGGGACAGCACTGGAGAATTTTTGACAACAGAAAGTGACCGTGAGCTACAGAGTATGTATGCCCAAGGTGTCATTTAAAGGAGGCAAAGGGAGACGCAACACAGAGAGGGACGTAAGGGGTGGCGCGCAGCCACGGATCTGCACACCGTCCCCCGCTGTGCGGGTCTGACTCCGGATCCGGATCCAGGCGTGGCCGGCCAGGCGTATTTTATACAAGCGCATCTTCTAGGTCTAACTCAGCCGGCCCCTGGTCTAGTCACAGCTGAACGTTCTTTAATGGAAACTTGAAGAATTCCCGAGAAAAACAGCACTAACCTCAATAATGAGAGTAAGTGCAATTAGCGAGCGCCTCTGGTTTTCCACGTGCCCCATCACGTGGCTTTATAGCAACTCAGCCCCAGCACCGCCTGCCAACATTGTCTTGTCTCCTTCTTACGGGAGCGTTGTGATCGAGTTCTTGGTTTTTCCTTATAATTTTCCTGTTTACTTTTATCTGTGGCCGTGCCGGGTCTTTGTTGCTGCCCAGGCTCCCCTCTGTTTGCCGAGCATGGGCTTCTCCCTGCGGTGGCGTCTGCTGTGGAGCTCGGGCGCCCGGGCTCAGGGCTGGCAGCTCCCGGCTCCAGGGCACAGGCCCAGTACTTGGGGCCGCTGGCTCTGCGGCCTGTGGGATCTTCCCAGACCAGAGGTCGAACCCATGTCTCCTGCATTGGCAGGCAGATTCTTACCCACGGAGCCACCAGGGAAGCCCCATGATAAGCTTTTTATCTGCATTTTTTAGTGGATTGTTGAACCTAGACCTACAAAAGTTCAGTTGTTACAAGGTCACAAAGCCTGGGACTTAAGATGCTGGCTGTTTAACTAGGTCCCACTACTAAGGGCCACAGACGGCAACAGATCTAAGCCCGAAATTCATCATTTTTTCCCCATTAATTAATTCTGTCGTTCATTGACCTTGTCATCCAGTTAAAGTTACAATGCTTTGCAGTGATTGCTAAATATTGCATGTGTATGCATACACATATGTGTGTACATATAAATATATATGTAATTTAGTTGCCTATAAAACATAAACATTCAAGAATAAGTTCATAAAAACTACCCTGTTATTTCAGCATTTCAAGTATTTTCCTGAAAGTGTCTCAGCTCAGTTCAGTTCAGTCGCTCAGTCATGTCCGACTCTTGGCAACCCCATGAATCGCAGCACTCCAGGCCTTCCTGTCCATCACCATCTCCCGGAGTTCACTTAGACTCACGTCCATCGAGTCAGTGATGCCATCCAGACATCTCATCCGCTGTCGTCCCCTTTTCCTCCTGCCCCCAATCCCTCCCAGCATCAGAGTCTCATGACCCACGAAAAGTGAGATAACACTATGCTTACCTCAAAATACGTGCTTCTGTCCGTCTGAATGTGTTCTGAAGAATTAAGCATTCCAAGTAGCCCATTGCTAATGACGTCCATGAGTACAGGAAAGCAATTCAGCCGTTTGGTGTTACATGCTATTGAAAATCTGGGATCCTAAAGCATAGCAAATATGCATTCTAAGTCCTCAGAAAGCAAATATAAAATTTAATGAAAGTACATGGTAGAAAAGCTTTCAAATTATGGACAACACAGGAGGGCTAAAGCACTAAGTGTCGTGAGCCATCACTCATATTATTCAATCAGTTCCCAGCATCCGGCAAGGAGTTCAGTATTTAGATCCCTGCCAACTGTAACAGCATTAGCTGTGTGACTATTTATGCCTAAACTAAAATAAAATACATCACATGATTTTTAGCAGCATCACTTGTGGCTCAGCTGGTGAAGAATCTGCCTGCGGTGCGGGAGACCTGGGTTTGATCCCTGGGTTGGGAGGCTCCCCTGGAGAAGGGAAAGGCTACCCACTCAGGACTCTGGCCTGGAGAATTTCATGTAGGGTCACAAACAGTTGGACATGACGGAGTGACTCTCACTTTAAACTTTAAGCACTCACTATAAAACTCCATAATGCAACCTCACTTAAACACAACGGTAGGCTTTGTTTCAGGATCTGATACGTTCAGTTTACAAATAAAGAATGTGCAGAATGCATTAACCTCTAAAAGTGAGAACTGTCCCATCTGCATCTGTCATTCGGCATGTATTGTTCAAACTGCACGTTCCTGCCCGTCTTCGCTGTGATGGGTGTCAGAGCCCGGCATACCTTGTCGTCTCCTGTCACGGTGATGGCCCCATTGTACGATGACTCACTGGGGCCATTTCTTGTTCCAAAGGCGTCCACTTCTAAATCGATGTTTTGGTGCCTCAGTGATGCTTGACCCTATCACACGGGTAAGATCAAAAGAAGCAAAAATGAAGTAAAACACAAAAAGGAATACTTTCTAAAGCACTAAATGATGTCACTCAAAGCATACGAAATAAGGGCTCTTAAGGACGTCCTTACAAGGGCAGGACCAATGCCGTGGGGCTAAAATCCATTCTGGTGTCAAGGAAGCGTCAACCTTGCTTTACCCGCAGCTGAGGCATTTACTTATCATTTCTGTTTGTGTGCAACTGCTACTTAAAATTAACATTCAAGTTCTCGACCATATTAAACTTCCATCTTAGAAATGTGGAAAATATTTTTTTTCTCCAAAGCTCACAACTGCATAGTACTTAAAAAATGTTATAGAACGACCTCAGAAACCAGTCAGTAACCCCTTTCCTGAATTCCCCTGTGCTGCTGTGTGCAACATGCTCTAGACTTTGAGTAAACTTGTAAAATGCATTTTTAAAAACAAACTCCCTACCTTGCATTTTTCCCTTTGGAATTCGTTTCCTGTTTGGCCTCACCTACACTTTTCTAAAACATACAGAACTCCTTCGCCCCTCGTGGTTCCTATGGTCTAGGGGAGTCTCTCAACACGAATCAACATGAGCCGCTGTGTCCAGCCCCACGGTCACCTGTTCTGTTGATGACCAGTAAGCGGGTCAGCGGGGCTCGAGGTGGTTGTCCCGGGGAGAGGAAGTACATGTTTGGAGACAGTCCCCAAGAATAGCTTTTTTGGTGTAACCGATAGGGCAGATGCTCCAAAAGCTGAGGACCAAAGGTAATGCCGAAAAGCAGTAATCTACAAGGAGGAAATGGCAAAGAAAACAATTCATCTGTAGCAGCCATTGCGGATTTTCCAGTTCAAGCAGGTAACAGTGTGAAAATAGAAATAAGTCACAAGCCCTGGTGAGCACGTGAACGCGCCCCCCCACTCCTTCCTTTCTTCCGACATGAGGTGGCTCTCCGTGCACCTCTAAACCACCTCCCCTCCACCTCTGAGCACTTCTTTCCAGTTGACGAAGTTGGCTGCGGACGACTCTGAAATCTCTCTCTAGTGCCCACTTCATCCTGGTTCAGCCCTGCTTGCCATCTTTTTCTGGAGCGCTGCAAGCTGGCACGAGGCGGCACCAGGCATCCTGCGGCCTGCACCTCCTCCCCTTCCTGTCCCCAGTTTCTGTAAATGACGTTTCCTCATTTGCTCGAGCTTGAACTTCAGCCTGTTTCCGCTCACTTCTCTCCCTCATGTCCCTTTTCCAAATGGCTGAAATTTCCTGCTTATCATGTCATCGTTACTGCTTGCCTCCAAAACCTCTCTCCTACTTTGCAATTTCCTGACCTCTTTCCAACTGCCCTCCATGTCTCTTTTCCTTGTCTCCAGTGCCTGCCATTTCCAAATCTTTTTGCACAGTTGCGCAATTAAGTTTCTTGGCATTCTGTCCTAGTTATACCAATCACCCATTCAAAAATAATAAAGGAACCACATTAGTTCCTTACTTTGTGTAAAGCCCAAACTGCTTAGCTCTGTTTAATGTCTTATCAACGTTATTCTTACTCTTTCGTGCATCCCGTGCTGCGGGATGTCAGCTACCTCAAATCAGTTCCAGTTCTTCCCCTCTCCTCACGCATCTCCACGCTCCAAACCGCTTCTTCTGCCTGCTTTTGCATCCTCCTTTCTTTCCTTGGCTGCATGCTCCATTTTCTTACACCAGATTCAAATTCTCCCTCATGTAAGGCTCTTCTTGGGGAAGCCCCATTTGGACATCATTTCCCTTGTACCAGTGCTGCAGCTGACGATGTTGTCTGTGCACTCCGCTTTCTTTTTAAATTGGAAGATAATTGCTTTACAATGCTGTGTTGGTTTCTGCTGCACAACACCGTGAATCAGCCGTGCGTGTACACAGGTCCGGACCCCCTTGAGCCTCCCTAGGTTGAGGCTCCCTCTGGAGCCTCCCCATCGCACCCCCCTAGGTTGTCACGGAGCACCGGGCTGAGTTCCCCGGGTTGCGCGGCGGCTCCCGCCAGCTCTGTTTCAGGCGCTGTGGGTGTCTGTGTCAGGGCTGTTCTCAGCTCATCTCGCCCTCTCCTTCCTCTGCTGCACCCACGACTCTGTTCTCTATGCCTCTGTTCCTCCTCTGCTAACAGGTGCATCAGGACCATCCTTCTAGATTCCATATATATACATACACAGTAATACACAGTATCTCTCTTCCTCTTTTGGACTTACTTCACTCTGCATAAAGGATCTAAGTTCGTCCACCTCGCTAGCACAGCCTCGGATTCATTCCTTTCTGTGGCTGAGTGACAGCCCATCGTATGTAGGGACCACAGCTTCTCTATCCGTCCATCTCTCGGCGGACCTCAGGCTGCTGCCGTCTCCCGGCTGTTGCTGCATCACGCTTCTTTAGTGCGCTTCTGATCACCCTCCAAAGCCTATCTCACGTCTGGCTTATTCGGTGTTTATTTGACAAGACATTTAGCAGAGAGTGTTACGCAGGAGTACTCACAAATATTTTTTCATGAATATGTGTCCTGGGTAGAGAGAGGACTCATGCAAGGAGGTATTACTTAACAAAGGGCCTGGAGCTCCACAGGTAAGTTCCAGGAAATGACTGGAATTCTGTACTAAAATAAAAACAGCCTCAGAGCCGCTCTAGGGAAAGAGGCAAGTGCTTAGAACCTGGGGCCTGACTCCCAAGCTTCTGAAAAACTGCTTCAACCCTTTGATCAGAGCAGATTCTGTCAAAAAAGAAAAATCCCAGACTTTATCTGGTTTAATTACATATCCACCAAAGCAATTAAAATCAATTTCTGTGTGAAGCTATGGTTGCCAGAGGCAAAGAAGAGGGGAAGGGATGCTTGGTTGTTTGGGATATTCAACCCTTTGATCAGAGCAGATTCTGTCAAAAAAGAAAAATCCCAGACTTTATCTGGTTTAATTACATATCCACCAAAGCAATTAAAATTGGTTTCTGTGTGAAGCTATGGTTGCCAGAGGCAAAGAAGAGGGGAAGGGATGCTTGGTTGTTTGGGATGGACACGAGCACACTGCTCTGTTTACAATGGATAAGCAACATGGCCCCGCTGTACCGCACAGGGGACTCTGCTCAGGGTTACCTGGCAGCCTGGATGGGAGGGGAGTCGGGAGAGAGTGGACACGTGTGTGTGCGGGGCTGAGTCCCTTCGCTGCCCACCTGAAACGGTCACAGTGCTGTTGACCGGCTACGTCCCCCGGGCAGAGGAGCCTGGCTTCTGTCCACGGGCTCACAGAAGAACTGGGCTCAACTTAGGGACACCGCAACAGCAGGCTCCAATATGAAACGAAAGGCTGGAGAAACGCTGCTTCTGTTACAAAGACCAGATGCGGCTGCTGGAGCTCCTCTCGCGGCAGGCCTTCTCTCCTGCCGCCGTAGACGGCACGCTGCTCACATGCGTCTGAAACTCGCAGGTGCGCGCCCGGCGAGCAGGGCTCTCCTTTCGCTCTTTAACTCCAGGAAGCGGACTTTGGCTGCTGCCCCGAGCTGCGGCCTCGAGGGCCAGGCCGCTGGCTGAGCTGTTGGCTTCATGAAAGGACGACTCGGCTCGTTCCGGCTCACAAGGCTGCCTGTGTCGCTGGTCCTGCCGCTCTGTGACTGCTCCCGACCCCAGGTCCTACAAAGGATGAACGCGATCATTCTTAAATAGCTGTTTGCTGTGGCTCAGCTGCTCAGTCGTGTCCGACGGTCCGTGACCCCGTGGGCTGCGGCACGCCAGGCTCCCTGTCCTTCACTGTCTCTCGGAGTTCAGTCAAACTCACGTCCATGGAGTCAGTGATGCCAGAGTGCATTATTTAGACTTTCCTAGGATCATCTTTTCAACAATTGTTGTCAGAGGAGAGAGTCTTGAGCAAAGATGCAGATAATCTAATTCAGGGCACCGCCAGAGAAGCTGCTAAGGAAGCAGGAACAGAGCAAAAAAATAAAAAAGATATAAAGACAACAATACAGGAACAAGAAATAATGACTTAGTAAAAGGAAATCTTGTATTTTCTGAAAAAAAAAATAGGTCTGTATCTAGAGCTTTAAAGAACTGGATTCATCCTAGAGAACATAGTGAACATAAAGCCATAGTTAGCCTGGAAAAATCCATTGCCAGAGATAAACTAGCTTAGGATTTCTGACCAAGGGGAACATGGAGGAATATGAACAACAGAAAAATGTGAACTTGGCTGAGACAATACTTCCAACAGCCATAGCCGAAAACGAGGTAAGTGAACGTCGCTTATTCACGTCTGACTCTTCGTGACCCCGCGGACTGTAGCCCGCCAGGCCCCTCTGTCCGTGTGAGCCTGGGAGGATCCTCCCGGCAAGAACACTGCAGTGGGTGTCCAGTCCCTTCTCCAGCAGATCCTCCCAACCCAGGGATCAAACCCTGGTCCCCTGCATTGCAGCTGGATTCTTTACCATCTGAGCCACGAGGGAAGCCTGCAAACTAGATAAGGGAGTTACCTCTTTTGGAAGAGAAGCCTAGCGAAATTGATCAACTCTAGACGCTTTGAGTGTATGTTCCCTCAAAGTGAATTACACCACTTAACAAAGTTATCGAGTATATGAAAAGGACTTCCCACCTGATCAATCAAAACGAAAAGACGACGAGAGCATAGGCAAGACGAAACCCAGCAGGGTGAAGGCAAACCAGACAAAAGGAACACCTTAGAGCAGCTGGAGGAGAAAGCTGAGAGCTTTCCAAGGAGCAACAACTAGGCTGACAGCGAGGCGTTCAACAGCAACAGCGAGGCTCCCGCGGGGCCGCCGCTCCCCTCTCCCGGGATCGGACCCGGCCGCCCACACTGCAGGTGGATTCTTTACCCTTGAGCCACCAGAGACGCCCAATAATGAAATAACATCCTCAAATATGTCAAGAAAATAACTTCCAACTTACAATTCTCATTTTCTTTTATCCTTAGCAGTTACATTCAAAAAACACTATACTGCATGTTTATATCTGCCGCATAAAGATCTAGTCTGTACACGGCTGTGTGCCGCAGGCTTAGTAAAATGTCTGGGACAAAATACAGAATTCGAGATGAGACCAGTATTGAGAGAAGAGGGAAGGAAACAAGAAATAGACTTCTCATCTGCTCTTTTTCCAAGATCATATTGAATCATAACACCTCAAAAATCATGTAACTTCATCATTCCAAGTGTGTTTTCAGGACAAAATGTAGCACAGAATGAGAAGTTTCAAGTTAAAAATTATTTATTACCTGATTCATCAATAGCTGATTTTCCTTCTAATTTCAAGAACACGTCATTCAGTGTTGTCATGGAAACACCATAATTCTCAAGGCCCTGGTTGAACAGCTTTCAAGATCCCTGTAGAGGTCTAAAAATAGGCATAAAAATGTACTAAATTAATATCAGTTGTAATGAGATTGATAATAGCTATATTTTTCAAAGTAGAAAACACTTGTGACAGGACAAATACATTCGTCAGAAAGAAACCTATGCGATAGACAGCCCCTCACTTCTAAGATAAACTACACAGCCTGTTAGTTTCCAGATATTCTTGGGCATAAGAATCTAGAAATCTCTGTTTCCATGCCTAGAATACGACGCATGCAGGGGTTTGGGGAAAAAAACATGTTCTGTTTAATGTGCTTTTTAAATGCAGTTCTGAGGCTTCCCAGGCAGTTCAGTGGTAAAGAATCCACCTGCCAATGCAGGAGACACAGGTCCCATCCTTGGGTCCAGGAGATCCCCTGGAGAAGGAAGCTGCAACCCACTCCAGCGTTCTTGCCTGGGAACTCCCATAGACAGAGGAGCCTGGTGGGCCACGCTCACGGGGTTGCAGAAGAGCTGGACACAGTTTAACACGTATGCACACAAACCATACAAGTATCACAGGCATTGTATGAGCTAGTAGGATCATTATTTCACTGATTCGAAAATGAATCATCAACTTTTAATGCATCTGAAACGAGCATTCCTGAGAGCATTTCCTTTATGCTCTTGGTACTTATGACACCATCTACCTTCAGTGCACACGCCCTCGGCTCCCGTCCGATTCCCCACCAGGGTTTGCCCAGACCTCTCCCTCCCTGGACCTCCTTCTCATAAATGCTAGGAGGTCATGTTTTAAATGCCAGCATTGTTTCTTTCTGTTTCTTCCCTGGTGGCACATTCTGAAATTGAGGGTGTCTGAAACTTGCTGAAATACCATAGGTGCTACCTGTCAGATATCTTTGCAGGTGCTTGATTTATATTTAATATTTTATAATAAATGTAAATGAATTAAAGCTTCATAAAACCCTATAAAGTTCATACTAATATGAAGCGCTTTTTACAAATGGTCATGCTGAGGTGGAGTGCGCTAATATAACCTATCTGGGGTGGCAGGGCGCGTGCCCGCAGAGCTGGGCTCTGAATCTAGCCAGTCTGGCTCTGCCAGCTGAGCTTGCCTGGTGCTGTATTTCCTTATTAGCCACAATTGTTGCAGGCTTATTAATTCAAGCATGCAGATTGGTCCCAAGACCTTCCATTAACAGTTGGCAAGTTCTTGGAATGCAATAAAGTAAACACATTTTTCTGGGTTATACTTTTTGGTGCGATCCAGCTCAGAATGCTTGGGGAATGAAACAGCGTATTTGGAAATCAGACAGAAGAGGGGTAAAGGCGACGCCTCTCCAGCGGTTCGTGTTTGCAGCAAAGCTCTTGATTTTCATACAGGCTGGTCATAATTACCGTTGAGCTGTGGAGATTATAACATTATGTCGTGGTACTTGTCACACCATCTACTTTCAGTGCATGCGCCCTCGGCTCCCGTCCGATTCCCCACCAGGGTTTGCCCAGACCTCTCCTCCTGGACCTCCTTCTCATGCATTCCCCACGCGTATTTCCCCAATGCTTCTCACTGTAGCTTGACGTCGCCCTGTATCTCTTGACGGCACATGCTGTAACTTGAAGCATAATTAGCACTTTCCTGCCTCAGTTTGCTCATAAGTGCTGTTGGAATATTAAACAATAAGTCATAAATAATTCACGGTGCTATGTACTTTGCAAGCAGCAGAATGTCAGCCATCATTCTAAACACCACAGTGATCGTACACAACATTATCACAAACAATTCTGTGGTCTCTCGCATTCTGTTACCTGGAAATCTGTTTGTCCTTTCCAAAGGCAGAATATACGCCAGCTTTTCTTCACTTTGGGCTGTTAATTTGGCACCGGGGGTGTGGTGTTTAACAATCGATGTCACACTGTCTGGATCACACGTCTCATTCAGATGCAAACTGATGTTTAAAAAGAGTAAGTTAAGGCTGTTCTTATCCAACGCCACCTATACAAAGAATCCTAGCATGTGTTTGTTGCTTCATTAATATTTATGAGACAAAACAGTATAATCTAATAGACGAAGCAAGACTTAAAAATATCAGTGTAGCCCAAGTTGTATAATCTACACAACCTGCAGAGGGAGAAACATTAAGGGATGCTTAAGGACAGGAGCTGAAACTCCGGTACGTTGGCCACCTCATGAGAAGAGTTGACTCATTGGAAAAGACTCTGATGCTGGGAGGGATTGGGGGCAGGAGGAGAAGGGGACGACCGAGGATGAGATGGGTGGATGGCATCACCGGCTCGATGGACATGAGTCTGAGTGAACTCCGGGAGTTGGTGATGGACAGGGAGGCCTGGCGTGCTGCGATTCATGGGGTCACAAAGAGTCGGACACGACTGAGCGACTGAACTGAACTGACCTGAAGGAGACTCAAGGTTTCTTATTCGGGAGAAAGAGATACCCGGCTCCATCTTGACTGGGGTCAGGTGGGAGAATGGCGATTTTGTCTCCATCTGTTAAAAATCTCAACTTTTAAATTCTCTCTTTGCAGTAAAGTATGAGTTCTACAAAACAGGGAGAAGGAAGTAGGAACAAAGAGTGTTAATTTGCTACAGTCATTAAGAACACCGCTCTCGTGTCCCATGGGTCCAGATTCCAGATTTAGGCCTCTGAGCATCTATTTCCTACTCTGTGATTGGAAATAATACTCAGGTTTCCAAGAATTTTGGAAGACATAACAAAACACAGTATGTGTGGAATCATATAGGTCTTGGCAAAACGTAAACCTCAAAATATGTTAGCTAATTTTACCTTTTGGGGGGGGGCAAAATGTATTCAAGTCAAAGTTGGTCCATCTTCTTGATGAGAACATATAAAGTTCCTTATGAAATCATTAGATTTAAGAAACCCTATTATTAGTCACATCCACTGACGTTTACCGAGGCTGGGACTGGCCTAGTGGCCCAGGGGCTAGGACTCCATGCTCCCTCCCAATGCAGGGGGTCCAGGCTGAATCCACAGTCAGGGAACTAGACCCCACGTGCAGCAGCTAAGACCCGGAGCAGCTAAGGAAATAAGTAAATACTGCAATTTAAAGAAGAAGTCAGAGACTTTATCTGACACTAAAAAGAAAAAGAAACTCGCTGAGGCTGTGCAATGACAAGGGCGTCGTAACGGACTTTGGTGAGACAAACCCCCAAAATCAATTGTAGCTAAAAGTATTCTGAGTTTATAAGACCCTGTGTGACTCGCTCTTCTGGATCCCAAACAGGGAGGATGTGGTCCCTTCCCTCCAGGAGCTGGGGGCTAACAGAGGAGGAGGGGGAGGGAGGCTGAGCTAAACCGGGGGAGCAGCTGCTTCCTTGGCGGGCATTTTAGCTTTCGCTGCAAAGTAGGTATTATTGTTTCGCCTTTTTAACCAAGGATCAAAGAAGTTAATTAAGATGCCTCGGGCAACAATTCAAAATAGTGCTTTCAGGGTTGCAGTAAAGAGGATGTTTATTGTTCAAGAGAAGACATTCAGAGAAGACCTTCAAGAGAGGATAAGATTTGAACACGGTTAAAATCCGATGGAGGAAGGATCAGCACACAGACGTCCTACCTTAAGCAGAGCCAGGATGCTTCAGTGTGGGCCCCCCCCCGAGGACAGCCTGTGCTGGTTTTAGCGGAGCGATTTATTCGATGAAGTCTTGCCCCCAAATCACGGTGGAGCATAAAGTAGGTCAAGCTAAGCACTTGAGAGTGAAGGGTGTGGGCCCCATTTAGCCACTGTCTAGTGGCTGCTCTCTATCTAGTCACAGCTATGGTTTCTCCAGTAGTCATGTGCCGATGTGAAACTTGGACCATAAAGGAGGCCGAGCACCGAAGCACCGATGCGTTTGAACTGTGTTGTTGGCAAAGACTCTTGAGAGTCCCTTGGACTGCAAGGAGATCCAACCAGTCCATCCTAAAGGAAGCCAGTCCTGAATATTCATTGGAAGGACTGATGCTGAAGCTGAAGCTCCAATAGTTTGGGCACCTGTTGTGAAGAGCTGACTCATTGGAAAAGACCCTGATGCTGGGAAAGACTGAAGGTGGGAGGAGAAGGGGAAGACAGAGGATGAGATGGTTGGATGGCATCAGCGACTCAATGGACATGAGCTAGAGCAAACTCCGGGAGATGGTGAAGGACAGGGAAGCCTAGCGTGCTGCAGTCCATGGGGTCACAAAGGGTCAGTCCCGACTTAGGGACTGAGCAACGACAAAGCGCTTGGAGTGAATGATGTGGGATCCATTTAGCCACTGGGGACGGAATGACTTGAATTACTTTTTAAGAAACATTACACTTTACTGGGAAGTGTAGGGAGTAATTTACATCACATCTATAATCTTGGTCCAAACTGCAATGCGGGAGACGGGGTTTGATCCCTGGGTTGGGAAGATCCCCTGGAGGAGGGCATGGCAACCCACTCCAGTATTCTTGTCTGGAGAATCCCTTGGACAGAGGAGCCTGGTGGGCTTTAGTCCATGGGGTCACAAAGAATTGGACAAAATTGAGTGACTAAGCACCGTATACATGACGAGAGAGTGGGCAGATTATTAAAATTCTTTGACTTGTCAAAGAAGCATAATAATACCATCTTTCTAAAGTTATTTGGAGAATTACGTATGATTATGTGAGTATTCCATATGTAAATATCTTTGGACGTGCCTAAAATATAGTCCATGCTCAGCAAGTGATAGACATTACTCGTGCTGAAAGGAGACAGAACAAAATGACAGGGAAAACGAAGGCAGGGAGAACAGAGAAGAAGCTACCGAAATTGCGACGACTGGCAAAAATAAACAGAAACAGGATGAGAGAGAGGCTGGAGTCTCAGTAAATGTCTCTGAGCAGACACTGGGTTGTGAACATATTTTCCAAATACTATTTAAATCTCACTGGTGGTGGTTATTTGGTCGCTAAGTCGTGTCCAGCTCTTTGCGACCCCACGGACCGTGGCCCACCAGGCTCCTCTGTCTGTGGGACTCTCCAGGCAAGGACACTGGAGTGGGCTGCCGTGCCCTCCTCCAGGGGGTCTTCCTGACCCAGGGATCCAGTCGCATCTCCTGCGTTGCAGCCGGGTTCTTTACCACTGAGCCACGAGAGAAACCCACAGACTTGGTTTAATCTTCGTATATTCTCAATGTCTGCAACCCCATAAATCGTTCATTCTAGCTAAGAAAGAGAGCAGTTGTTTTAACACAGCTCTCTCGAAATGGTCTTACTAATGGAGCCACCTACCTTAGCATGCTACCAGTGCTGCCACGTCCCTGGCATTCCAGCACATTCTAACATACAGCAAGGGCTGTGCCTTAGATGGCAGCCGGTGCCCCGTGTCCTCTTCAGGAGTAGAGACGAGCCCGCACACTTCAGCCTCCCGTTGGACATAAACGCCTTTCTGTCTAAGTTGGAAGAATGAAATAAATTGTATTCAGAGGTTGTGTTTTCACTATTTATTAAAAAAAAAAAACCAACCCAAACTCATGAACAAACAGTGTATTTCAGGAGCACCACTTGCTAACACAGGCACACCCTAATCTGGCCATACGTAAGCCACGTTCTTCGACATCTGATAAATCAAGTGATATGTTAGTTTATTCTTGAGTAAATTAAATTCTTCTAATTTCTTCTAAGAATTTTTCTAAATTCTTGGAAAGACTGTCATACACTGAAAGAGTGTTTTTCAAGTCAACTGATATTCCAAATATACTGGATGCGTGCATGCATGCTCTGTTGTGGCCGACTCTTTGGGACCCCGTGGACTGTAGCCCGCCAGGCTCCTCTGTCCATGGGGATTTTCCGGTCAAGAATACTGGAATGGGTTGCCATTTCCTTCTCAGGGGATCTTCCTGACCCAGGAATTGAGCCCACGTCTCTCGCATCTCTACACTGCAGGCAGATTCTTTACCGCCGAGCCACCTGGGAAGTCCCCTTCATACAGGATAAATCATAACACATCTTGGGGAGTATGCTTTGTATTTTACATCAGGTGAGGTGCTTTGCAATAGGATCAGAATCCTTGCTGGGACAACGCCCTCGGGGATGAAGACACTCGGATCGGCCAAAGGACCATCCTCCCCGCTGGCTCGAGGGAGCCAGATGCTTGGAGCTGGCCCGGAGCCTCGCTACACATGTTCCACCCAGGTCCCTAAGTCTCATTGAGATTCACAAAGGAAACTCAAGGCTCACCAGCCAGGACGTCAGCCTCATCCACGAACGGGGTGCCGAAGAGAACCACGTGGTCTGACTTCCTCTCTCGCAGGAGGTTCCACACCCGGTGTCTCAGAAGAGGGTCTGACCCCACAGTCGGCTCGTCCAACAACAAAACCTGCATGGCAGGAAAGCCCTGAAATTGCTTTCCCCGTTCGTGTGGGATTCTTTTAAAAAGCGACATACAGTGAGTCAGGAGATTAAGATGGACGTGTATACACCCCGGGCGTGAAACAGACAGCTAGCGGGAAGCTGATGCAGAGCGCAAGGAGCTCAGCTCTGTGCTTTGGGATGATCTAGAGGGCGGGGGTGGGCGGGCAGGGAGCTCCCAGGGGGAGGGGATGCATGTATGCACACGGCTGGTGGACACAGTTGCAAAGTAGAGACTAACACCGCATTGGAAAGCAGCCATATCTCATTAAATAAGAACACTCCCAAATCAATTAATAAAAAAGAAAAAGAACAAAAAATGAAGAGCAATGTACCGCGAACTGTGAGCACACAGCTTTGGACTGCGCGGGCCTGCGTACTCGTGGATGGTTTTCACGGCACACCACAGCGCACGCAGTCCCAGGCTGGATGCACTTGCAGAGGTGGGACCATGTGTGCTGACGGCCGACTGGAAGGTTCTACTAGGATTTCCCACCGTGCAGAGGGTTGCTCAACACCCCCCACCCCCCAGCCCCGAACCCTGCATTGTTCAAGACTCAACCGTACTTGTAAAATTATTTAGGAGAAATATTTTAGCACCTAACTCTTCATTGGAACAGTTCTCTTCCACTTATCAAAGGCAAATTAAATGTGATTGCACACCACAGATTCACAACCCTCCACCTGATTTCACCAGTAATTTCAGGTTGACTTACCTAACCTGAACAGTCCCAAACGTCAGTTTCCTTTTTTGTCCACTGCTTAGATTTTGAGCAAGAGCGTCTTGAATGTTTCCCATCTCCAGATCCTGTAAAACCCGTTGGACCTAACAAAGGATATTGAGTCCAAATTCAGACTGTTTCTCTTAAAGACACTGTCACTTTGCTGTTCATGGCAAAGGGCCTTTTGGATCTTTTGATAACGAATTGTGTAGAAATAACACAAACACATTTAGGATTTTCTAGGTAAGCAGTTCCATTCTCGTGGCTGTGACAGCTAGCGTAGGCATCTACCTGTTGCTCCACTTCATGTGGCTGAATCCCTTTTATCTTAGCAAAGAGCCTGAGGTTTTCTCTCACGGTGAGGAAGCCAAATTGCACGTTGGCTTGTGGACAGAAGCCAGTGAGCTTGCTGATGTATTCCAGGTCAGCCGCTTCTGAAAGTGAGTGATTGTAGATGATGACGGACCCTGGAAGGGAAACGGTCAGCCTCAGGATAAAGAGCCAGGTCTCGTGTGAGAGATTTTAAAACGGAAAGCAACGTGTGTCAATACTAAAGTCCTTTAAACATTGTAACAAGACTATTACAAGGCTTTTAAGTTTACTTGGGAGAAACAATAATGTGCTCAAATAAAAATAATGTGTTCAAATACAGGCAAGGCATAATATCTGGAATATCTGTTCTTAATAGCGACCGGGACAGAGTGCCAGCAAGGCACCGTCGCTAAATCACACTAGGCTACATATGAGGCTACTGCATTACCTTCCGAAGCTTCTACTTTCTCAGACTTTTTTTATCCATATTCCTTTTACCTAAAAGGAGTACTGTACGCTCTTGATGAATTAAAACTTAATGTTCACCGTATATCCAAGCCCGTCAGGGAGAAGAAGAGCTACTTATCATGACCTATTTAAGCCACAAAGATTTTCCTAAATAAGTTCAACATAAATCTGTCAAATAATAACTTGGAGGGCCTTCTGAAGGTCCTCTCTCAAGTGCCTGAGTGTGGCTACTAGCTGATGGAACTGCTTGCTGGAGCTTGTGAATGAAACAGCGAGCGGGTGAAAAGCACAGTGGGGTCACTTGCCCGCGCTCCTGTTGTGCCGTGACTGTCTTCTCACCTGACGTTGGGGCCGACAGTCCGCTGAGTATATTTAACAGCGTGGTTTTCCCAGCTCCACTGTGTCCGAGGATGCCCGTGATCCGGCCTTCGTATATGTCCAATACCAGGCCTGGCATTATTCCAAGAAGATGACACTCAGGGCCTACACGGTAACTTTACAGTCTCTGAAATTTTTATAAATTCTCACAGCATCTGTATATTTGGCTAGCAATACTCAAAATAAAATGCATCCCCAAATTCATTCCTTTAAAATCTCATCTTCTGGGACTTCCCTGACAGTTCAGTGGTGAACTCTGCCTTCCAGTGTGGGAGGTGTGGGTTCAATCCCAGGTCAGGGAGCTAGGTTCCCACATGGACTCCCAGCAGAAAAACCAAAAGGTAAAACAGAAGCAATATGTGATAAACTCAAAAAAGACTTTATAAATAGTCCACATCAAAAAAATCTTAAAAAATAAAACTGCACATTCTATGATACACATTGTATACATGCAGTATTGTCATGATATATATTATGATCTGATTAACAATTTTTTTCAGTGAAAGCAATCCTGTCATTAAAGATAGGCTGACTATAATAAAGATAGCTTTAGGGTTAATACCATGAGTTGAAAATAAACAGTATCACGCTATCCTGTATCCTTCAAACCCATAAGATATCAGTGGTGCATCTGACTTCCTAAAATTATTATAAGATTTTGAAGTTTACTTGGAGGAAATGATAATGTGCTCAAATAAAGGCAATTCATGGTATCTGGATATCTGTTTTTAATCGTGACTGAGACAGTGTAACAGTGAGGTACCGTCGCTAACTCACGTCACTAGGCTACATATGAGGCTATTTCATTACCTTTGAAAGCTTCTACTTTCTCGTGCTTGCCTTTTCCATATGCTTTTTTAAGATTTCTTATTCTGAAAAGAGAGGAAGACGTTTTGAGCAAATGGTAGAGGTGGACAGGGAATTCATGAGTCAAGCTGCCGAGGCTGTCAGGAAAGCTGGAGGTCCTTTTCCTTCACGCAGGTCTGCGGGCGGACAGAAACCTCTCGGCGCCTCATCGGAGCCTGCCTCCATCCTCGTCACAGGCTGAGCAGCTCACTCTCTGCAGGCAGCGTGAGTCCACGAGTGCCGTGAGGACGATGAGAAGTGACTGGCCCAGAGGAAGCGGGCGATGAGACGGTGTGTGGAGGACCTGCACTCCGGTGGAGGACAGAAGCAAGCGGTGAGCCTCAAAGAGACACGTCGCCTTTGGGGGTCAGACCCCCTGGGTCAAGTCCCAGAGTCATGTGCCACGCACACCATCCATGGACTCAAAGCTCACTGTGGATTTCATCTGCATGACCTTTTTTTCACCGGGGCTTCTAGTGACACATTGCAGGAGATGCAGGTTTGGTCCCTGGGTAAGGAAGATCCTCTAGAGGAGGGCGTGGCAACCCACTCCTGTATTCCTACTTGGAGAATTCCATGGACAGAGGCCTGGCGGGCTACAGTCCACGGGGTCGCAAAGAGTCAGACACAACTGAGCGACTAACACACACACAGACACACCACACAGACACAGACACACACACCACACAGACACAGACACACACACACACACACACAGACACAGACACACACACACACACCACACAGACACAGACACAGACACACACACACAGACACAGACAGACACACACAGACACACACACACACAGACATACACACACAGACACAGACAGACAGACAGACAGACACACACACATATAGCCTATCGTTTGCAGAACAGGGCATAGCCACGGAGCAAGACCTGTAGCCCAGGGTTGCCAATTCATAGCTCAGACTCCTAAACTATCTCATGATCAGATATGTGAGGCTGTCTGCCCCCAAGGCCTCTGTTCATTCTGGGGATGTTTTTCCCAGAGCACAGAGCTGCTCTGGCTAACTGTAACTCACAAATCATCAAAACCCTGCTCCCCGCCCACTGGGGAAGACAAAATGCCGCCTGAGCGTTGAGGACTTTCTACGCCTCCTCTGATGGCCCCTGATTCTGGCCCAGACGTCGGAAGGGACATAAAACTTCCAGTTTGCAGGGAGGTCACGGTTCCCGATGACAGTCCTGCTACACCAGGAGTGAGAGAACGCCGCTGTTGGGTGTCTGTTCACACTGGACCCTTGTTTTCGAAAGTTACTATTTAGAGACTGTACGTATCACAAATGTTCAAAGTTAAAACAGGCTAGTGGAGGCGGTGAACCAGAAAGGTTTTGTTCAGGTGTGAGACAAAGGCAACACAGATGGGCACATTTTGAGCAGAGATCCAGGGAGTTTAGGTGCTCCTGGGGGTTTGGAAATGGAGCCACCAGGATTGACTACAGCACACACGTTATCTCGGAGGGAAGATGCACGTGCCGAGCGCCCCGGGCTCGGGCTTCCTCCCGCCTCCCCGTGTCTGTATCTCCTGCTGCTTGCTTCTGGTCTTATTAATCAGGAAGCAAAAGACGAGAGAGAGAGTGAATTGCAGAGAAAAGGGGGCTCAGAGTAACAAAGATGAGGACTGCGTCTGTCGTAAAGGGAAAGGACGGAGAGAAGGCAAAAGAAGAGAGGGGATGACGAAAACGGGAATGTGAAGGTTATCACTTCGCTGATGGATGCCGTCCTGTCGTAAGACATTAGTAAAAGCAAATGCGGACAGGATGAGGAGGCAGAGTGCTGTTAGGAGCCAGGCTAGCCTTGGGAATTCCCGGGTAGTCCAGTGGTTAGGACTTGGAGCTTTCCCTGCCGAGTTCCCCTGCTCCGTGAGGAACTAAGGTCTTGTAAGCTGCATAGTGGTGTGGCCCCCCCAAAAAACGAGTGTAGGCTTTCACGAGTGTAGCATCCTGGGATGGTGGGTACACAGAGGCACTGAGAGAAACCTCTGTCCCCCCGATCTTGCCTGACAGAGCTCAGCACTTGGACCTGCTCTCCCTTTCAGCCCCAAGTGATATGTTCATTACCTGATGGCTTCCTTCCCGTGGAATTCGGAGACACTGGTTCAAAAGAGTCACTGGATGGAGAATCTGGATCGATGTCATTCTCGAGGGCCACACGATCAGCCCTTCGGCGTTGGAACCAAGAAGAGGACTTGAGGAAAAACCAGGGAGGCTGCTGACGTCCGTATCCAGCTACATGAACAGGCGGTAAAGACGCACTGGGTCAGTCACCTCCTTGAGCGCTAGAGCCGCCAGAGATGGTGCAACCCGTCTGGGAAGGTTCAGAGATTCCTCAGACCCAGCATCAGGAACTAGCATTCTTTGGCCAGTTCTGAGACAAGTTATCCTGAATCCATTATCCTTAATCTATGAATTATCCTTAATCTATAAGTGCCTTTTTCTTAAAGAAACCATCTAAAATGTTATGGTAGAGCAAGATCTTAGAAAGTGATATTAAATGCAGAATACTGCTGAGGCTTATTTCAGAAACTTTGGGGGGGGGGATGCTTGCTAATTCATATCTAATATGTTGCAGACAGTTATTTTAAAGAAACAGAAATGAATGAAATTGTGTTGACTCGCAATCATGCTACTACTTACTGGGCAAAATTTTGTCCAAATACAACGTCAGTACCAAATAGAGAAGAGCGTCAAAAACCAGCATGAAAATAGTAGCTATTCGGAGGTACTGGTCGTTTGGAGAATCTGAATGGATGTTAGAATTCACATCGTAGTCCAAATGGATAAGCTGGAAAAAAAAAAAAAAAAGATACACGTGTGGAATCGAAAAAGGATAACCAGAGTATTAAAAGTTATATTGTCCTATTTCTGCTAGACATTGGAATTGAAAAAATAGATGAAAGATGATTCTGTCTTCACAGAGCTCTAATCTCTTGGAAGATACAGGAAGGGAACTATCTAACCACAGGCAATTCAGGAGTAAGTGCAGGTGGTACTCAGGGTTTAGAAGGCCACGGTCTGCAACAGGGAAGTCCTCCAGGCAGAGGTGAAAACCAGGAAGCTGATACTGGAGCTGGGCTGCCTGGGGGCTTCATCAGGCTGACTGGAGGAGAGGGGTCAGTTCTAGAGGGGGGACACTGTTTGAGAGTGAAAGGGAGAGGGCTGGAGTACTTTTGTAGTCGGGTGGAAGACAGAGAATAATTTCTAAGTAGAGGTGTTTGTGACCCCATGGACTGTAGCCCGCCAGGCTCCTCTGTCCATGGAATTTTCCAGGCAAGAATACTGGAGTGGGTTGCCGTTTCCTCCTCCAGGGGATCTTCCCAAGCCGGGAATCAAACCCAAGTCTCTTGTGTCTCCTGCAGTACAGACCGATTCTGTATCACTGTGCCTCCTGGGAAGGTTTTTAGATTCTCCCTAGATAATGATAGCAATACAATTTCTTTAAAAAATACACTTAAGATCATAGGCTTTATTTAATAAGGATGAATCTCACGTATGTTCAGAAATTAAACTTTATGTTGTATATGTTTGCAGAGAGCAGACATCTACTGTCACATAGGCCTCCTTGTGGCTAATGACAATATAGCAAAAAACAGGTTTTGTTTCCAATAGGAAGGTTACCTGAACGGTCTCTGTGCTCCTTCATCGTGGGGATTTGGTGTCCCCACAGAAACTTCAGATGGCCCGAGCAGGCGTCCTTACAGATGCCTCTCGCCGCTCTGGAGAGTGGTCTAGCTCCAGCTCGCCCGCGCCCTGCTCAGCGCGCCAGCCCGAGCCGGGCCTTCCTGCCGCGCGCGCGGAGCGGGCAGCGGGTGAGAGCGCCGTGTGGTCCAGAGACAGCGCCGCGGCTGCGGCCCGGGGCAGCCTCCGCGTCCAGCCCTGGCCCCTCCGCCCTGCAGAGGGGCCCTGTCCTCTCCGCGGGTCCGCCAGAGACGCTCCTCCCAGCCCGGCCGCGCTGAGGTCGCAGGAGGCGCCTGGGCAGCTCGCTTTGCTGGCCACGCGGCCCTTGGTTCTGAGGCAGGAGACGGATGGGCCCCCGCGGGAGCGGCGGAGGCGGCCGCTCCAGCGCAGCGCGGGGAGGAGAAGCGGGTCCTGCCTGCGCACGCGGTAGGCGACCGCGGTGGCTCCTTCCCGCGCTCAGGGAGGCCCTCCTGACCACACGCGCCTGGGCAGGCGCCTGGGAGGGCCACAGGCCCTGAAGTCAGCCGCCCCTGGGCCTCAGCGCTAGAGCCCGCCTTGGCCGACAGAGGCGCACGCGGGGGCACCAGAGACGGACCGACCCCGACCCGGGCTCGCGCAGAGTCGTGTCCCACTCTGCGTGACCTCGTGGACCGAGGCCTCCAGCTCCTCTGCCCGTGGGCGTGGGATTCTCCAGGCAAGAAGACCGGCGTGGGTTGCCATGCCCTCCTCCAGGGGATCTGCCTGACTCGGGGATCTGCCTGACCCGGAGATCTGCCTGACCCGGGGATCTGCCTGACCCGGGGACCTTCCTGACCCCGGGGATCCTCCTGACCCGGGGACCTTCCTGACCCCGGGGATCCTCCTGACCCGGGGACCTTCCTGACCCCGGGGATCCTCCTGACCCGGGGACCTTCCTGACCCCGGGGATCTGCCTGACCCGGGGATCTGCCTGACCCCGGGGATCTGCCTGACCCGGGGATCTGCCTGACCCGGGGATCCTCCTGACCCGGGGACCTTCCTGACCCCGGGGATCTGCCTGACCCGGGGATCTAGCCCGGGCCTCGGGCCTTCCTGCACTGCAGGCAGATTGCTTAACCGCTGAGCCGTGGGGGAAGCCGAATACAGACTCAGAACCAGGCAAAGCAAGGTGATCGGCCAGAGCAAACCCAGAAGTATTTGAAGAGATTAAAAGGCCACGCGGTCACCACCTCCCAGTCTTCCCGGAGTCTTCTCACAAGCTTGTGTCTGAGGGGTCCTGGACTGTCTCATTTTGATAAGGACTACAATGAAGATCACCTTTTTAATATAAAATTTCTTCAGTAGAAGGCTAGTAAACAGTAAGAAAATCTCCTTGATACTCGGGAGGAATGTGAAGTAATGTTGACTAAATCTAGATACTTGAACATTGAACACAGTTTATCAAAGAAATTGCAAATGAATTTGTGTATTTTGCAAATAAGGAAATTACCACGAACTGCCTAAAACATACCTTTTATGAAAGGGGCAGAAGCCAACTTGTTCATTATCTCCTGGGTGGTCTTGGATTCAGGAGCAAAGGCAATAACGTAATCAGAATTATTAAAATTATCAACACGTGCCAAGTCCACAGCGGGCCATTGAGGGAAGTCATTACCTTGGTGTAAATTAGAGGAAAACAGGTGAGCAAACAAACAGCACTAGAAGGCAGGAGGACCATTCCTACAGGGCGGGGAGAGGGAAAGGAGGCGAGGCAGCAGCTGCTCCTCCGCGGGCCGATCGGAGACAAATGCGCTAGAAGCCCTTACTCTGTTGCGTTGCTCGGGCACCATTTCTTCCTCTCTTCCAGGTTTTAAGTGTTTAAGTGTTTCGACTTTCTTTTGGCCTTTAATCTGCGTATTTTGAAATATGCACATCATCCATCAAGACAGAGTTGCAGTGTCAATTCCAATCATAACTAATAATTCAAGTTTATTTACTTTAACGCAAGTGTTAAAGCCTGGATCGCTTCACGAATGGTCGTGTTGACCCCTGAGTGAGAATGACAAAGAAATGTTCGTTGGAATGAAATAGACAGTCCGCCTCCACAATCAGGAATGAAGCGGTGTATTTATTTTCTGCTGCTCCAATGCAAAAGAAGATAGCTCCAAAACGTTGCTTCATGAAAAGAATTTTAAAAGCCTTTGTCATTGTGATGGCATTCTGGAATTGGAGATGTACCAGAATTTCAAATGCATTTGAAATCTGATAAGAACACACTTTATTGTTCAGTTATAGGGATCAAACCCAGGTCTTCTGCATTGCAAGTGGATTCTTTACTGTCTGAGCTACGAGCTGCTGCTGCTGCTGCTGCTAAGTCGCTTCAGTCGTGTCCGACTCTGTGCGACCCCACAGACGGCAGCCCACCAGGCTCCCCTGTCCCTGGGATTCTCCAGGCAAGAACACTGGTGTGGGTTGCCATTGTGTTCTCCATGAGCTACGAGGGAAGCCCATAATTCTAACACGTGGCCTTTAAAAGAGGCATATATCTTATTCACCAGATGATCATACTTTAACTCACATGTTGGCTTTTTTTTTACCTGTATCTGTTTAGATAAATAAATTGACAGATATAATCTTTATACTAAAAGAGATAAAAAGATGTAAAACATCTCTATAGCGTAGACTCCAGCTTTTATACATACATAATCCTTCCTCCATACAGGGATCTTCGTGTGCTTTAATCACTGCCGATTTACACACTCAGTGCATATTTGTTGGAGGAACACGTGCACACTCGCAATGTTCAGAAAGTAGAATGTTAATACATCCACTCTTGAAATATGGGTATTTTACAAGTGATTTTAAATTACATTTTTCTGAATTTATTAAAGTTCCTACATGAATAGCATGCAATCATCCTTACGAAGCTTACTACAAGCAAGAGTTCAAATGCCATTTTCCTTTCCTCTTTTTCTGCTCATGATTTCTTTCAAATTGACATCATCTCTGTCCGTAGTACGGTGGTGTGCAAGTGCTGCAATTTGTCCTTGGAGTTTTTATTTATTTTTTTAATCTTGTATTACTTTCTGGATTAAGTTCTGATTACCTTCTGGATTAAGTAAATTTCTTTCACTTTCCTGCTGAATTTCTGTACTTATTCCTTTATGAGATTCAAATGAGTTCAGATGTAATTGGTACCTCAGTAGGATAAATTTTCAGGCTTTATTTTTATGGGAGTTTATTTTCATAGCTTTGTTTTTCATAGAGTTTCTGAATATAAATTATTTACAAAATGCTTCCAATAAGATGTGTCATAATGACATATTTGAAAGGAATCTCACTTGAAATAATAGCAAAACTCAGAATTTGAAAAAAAAATCCAGCCTGCTAATTAGAAATAGAATATCTATGAAAGAGTAAGGAAAACAGATAAAGTGTTTGTGCCCAAGAAAGTACTATGTCCTGTTTTAAATATGAGATGACATAGACTCCGAACCGTACCGACAAGGTCTCTGTTTTCATCCTCCATTTCTTAAGAAAATTCTTGCCAAGAAGCGCCCTCTTTTGCTGGCCCACACTCAAGTGCCTCTTGCTCATCCTGACCTGTTTATTTTAAAAGGAGAAAGTGAAGGGAGAAAATGTGAGGGTTGGAAATAGAAAGCATTGAGCAACTCAAACAGAGAGAAGTGTCACAACAGCTGCTCCCAATCGCATGAGGAGCAAAGGGGGCCGGGAGAGCTGAAGAACACACGAAGGGATGAGGGCGCTCGGGGCGAAACGGAAGAAGCCTCCAAACAAGTGTGCGCACGTGTACTGCATGTTGATTCCTCATCACACCGAGAAAACTACACAGAGTCAAGTGTTCAGTTCTTTAACAGGGATGAAGGAACTTTGCTGCCAGCGGGAGAAGACCACACAGCCATTCTAGTGATTCATCACCACCTCATTACTGCTTAGTAACATCCCGCTGTCAGTCAGTACCGCTCCGGGTGTGTGTGCCAAGGAAATTCCCACACGCGTCCTCGCCGGGACCTGTACCAGGATGCTCTTCATAATGTAGCGTATCGGGGTGCAAGTCATCAGATTTGAATGGATAGAGTTCATAGAGTACCAGGTAGGAATCAGAGGCAGTAAATCAGTACCCACTGATCCACGAGAAGAGATTTTAGAACACAGTGCCAATTTAAAAACTGGAGAAGAAGGTTGGAAGTGATACCACTGCGTCATTTGTGTTGATGAATGCATGCATGCTCAGCTGCTCTGTCCTAACTGACTCTTTTGCGGCCCCATGGACTGTAGTTCGCCAGGCTCCTCTGTCCTTGGGATTTCCCAGGAATACTGGAGTCAGTCGTCATTCCCTTCTCTAGGGGATCTTCCCGACGCAGAGACTGAACCTGCATCTCCTACACTGGCAGGCGGGTTCTTTACCAATGAGCCACCTGGGAAGTCTGTATTAAGTAATACTGCGTGCAATAAAGAACATCCAGGGCAACGAGAAGGTGACCAAGTGCCATCCAACATACATAACCAGCACCTACAACTCAACCCCCCCAAAACAAACAACCCTATTAAAAAGTGGGCAGAAGAGCTGAATAGACATTTCTTCCAAAAAGGAGAGGCGGAGGCACAAGAAAAGGTGCTCAGTATCATATCGGCATCACCGGGGAAGGCAAGCCCAGACCCAGGGAGACGCCACCACACGGCGGTCAGAGTGCCATTATCAGGAGCGCCACGAGCCACAAGTGCTGGTGGGGGTGGAGGAAGGGGACCCTCGAGCGCCGTGCGCGGGAACGTCCACGGCTGCAGCCACTGTGGAGAGCCATGCCAGGCTTCTTGCAGAGCTAAAAACAGCACTACCGCGGGGCTGAGCAGTGCCGCGCGGCTGCGTATCTGAAAACAACAACACTC
This sequence comes from Cephalophus harveyi, assembly GCA_006410635.1. Classification (NCBI taxonomy): domain Eukaryota; kingdom Metazoa; phylum Chordata; class Mammalia; order Artiodactyla; family Bovidae; genus Cephalophus; species Cephalophus harveyi. Next base: position 104,728 of record SJYT01042474.1, read on the forward strand.
ATTTGAAAAGATGCACGCACCCCAGGGTTCGGGCTTCCCCTGTGGCTCAGCTGGTAAGGAATCCGCTTGTAATGAGGGAGACCTGGCTTGGGAAGTTCCCCTGGAGAAGGGAAAGGCTACCCGCTCCAGTGTTCCGGCCTGGAGAATTCCACGGACCGTGTAGTCCACGGGTCGCAAAGAGTGGCACACGACTGAGCGACTTTCACTGTCACTTCGCCGGTGTTGATAGTAGCATTATTTACAATCGCCAGGGTGTGGAAGCAACCCAGTGTCCACCAACAGAGAATGGCCAAAGAAGACGGAACATTACTCAGTTATAAAAAATGAAAACTTTCCATTTGCAACAACATGGATGGGCTTGGAGAGCATTACGCTAAGTAAAATAAGGCAGATAGAGAAAGACAAATACTGTATGACATCACGTGTATGTGGAATCTAAAAAATACTACAAACTGGTGAATAAAACAAGAAAGACAGACTCTCAAATACAGAGAACAAGCTGGTGGTTGCCAGTGGGGAGAGGGGAGGGACGCAGGGCTGGGTGGGGAGGGGTGGTCGTGGGAGTGCATGAATTCACGTGTGTGAAGCTTTTGAAGACTGTGAAGTACCTGCTGGAAAGACCCGACTCACTGGAAAAGACCCTGTAGCCGGGAAAACAGGGCGGGAGGAGAAGGGGACGACCGATGACGAGATGGGTGGATGGCATCACCGACTCAATGGACATGAGTTTGGGCAAACTCCGGAAGATGGTGAAGGACAAGGAAGCCTGGTGTGCTGCAGTCCATGGGGTCGCAAAGAGCTGGACACCACTGAGCGGCTGAACAACAACAACTGAACTTAAAGAATCTTTCATTCACTTAGAAAAGGGATGGGAGTGGAGGTAGCACAAGAAACGGGAGTTTTAAACTCAGGAAAATAAATGATCAGACAGGAGCTTTGTTTGAACCAATCATTCAGTCATTCAGCTGAAACAATGAGCGAGTGGAAGCAGTTTGAATGTAAGCGATTGGGAAGGAAATAATACTAACTATATTTAATGATGCTATTTTTATGTTCCAGGTAGCGCCAAGTGTTTTATTAAAATTAGTTCAACCCTTCCAACAAATCTTGGGATATTATTCTCCCCATTCCACAGATGAGGAAACCTAGGCACAAACACAGGTCCCCAGGACCAGGGATTTAACCCAGGTTGCCAAGTTCTGGAGACCTCGCTACCAAGCGGTGCACCCAGGGCACAGGAGGGTAAAGGAAGCTGTCGTAAGGTTGGTATCTTCAACCGACTTCAAATCAGGGAGATAAGCTTGGATCATCAGGGCAGACCCAGCGTCACCACAAGGGTCCTTAGACATGCAAAAGGGAGGCAGAAGAGGTGGTCCGAGTGGAGCGATGCGGTGTGTGTACTCAGTCACTCGGTCGTGTCCGACTCTTTGCAAACCCATAGACTGTAGCCTGCCAGGCTCCTCTACCAATGGAATTTTCCAGGCCAGAATACTGGAGTGGATTGCCATTTCCTCCCCCAGGGGATCTTCCCCACCCAGGGATCGAACCCACATCTCTTGCGTCTCCTGCATTGACAGGCGGATTCTTTACCGCTGCGCCAGCTGGGAAATCCCTAAAGTGCTATTTCAAGGACTCAACCTGTTGTTTGCTTCTGAGATGGAGAAAGAAGGGCATGAGCCAGGGACACAGATGCGTCTAGAAGCCAAGAAAGATAAGAAAGCAGAATTCTCGCCTACATCCTCCAGAAAGGAGCAGAGCCTTCCCAACGCCTTGATTTTGGTCCAGTGACACCCAGGTCCCACTTCTTGCCTCCCGAGCTGTACAGTGATACATCTCTTTAGGTGTTAAGCCATTAAGCGTGGGGCCATTTGTTTACAGCAGCGAATAAAAACTAACACCAGGAGCAAAAGAGGAGCCTGAGAACATGGAGTCAGGGAACCAGACGGAAGAGATCCGACGGTCGGTCGGTCTAGAACGAGGGCCTCGGGACACACAAGGATGGCTGGAGATTCCGCCTGGGCTGTACCTCGTTGGTGGAACACAAGAGGGCGTGGATTCAGGTTTAGAACCTGTCCAGGCAGGAAGGAAGGGTTTAGAAGCCACGTGGGTGAGTTCCTGATGATAATGTCATCACCAGAGCAGACTGCTGCAGCTGGAGGCTCTGAGTAAAACCAAACCAGAATACTTCCAGGGCTTCTCGGGGGCCCTGGTCATTTCGAACCTGCTTTGCAATGCAAGGGCCACTGGTTCACACCCTGGTCTGGGAAGATCCCGCGTGTGCAGAGCCACTGAGCCCGTGAGCCTGAGCCTGTGTCTAGAGCCTGCAAGCCGCACACACTGAAGCCCGAGGGCCCTGGAGCCCGTGATCTGCAACAGCAGACGCCAGCGCGATGAGAAGCCCCCGGCCGCAGCTCGACTGAAGCCCGCCTGGCAATAAGGACCCGGTGCACCAGAACCAACCAAAAAAGGAAAAATACACACGGATATTAAACATTTCCAGTTAGGAAACCAGAGCTGCAGTAAACCGTGGTGTCTGGAAGGGTTAACACACTGCCGGGGTCTCCTCTGCTTTCTTGCTGTGGATGAATGCATGTGCTGGAGAATATTTTAAAGAAGAATGCGTGATCTAGTCATGATTGTGATGTTTCTAACTGTTAAGGCTGATTTTTTTTTTTTTTTTCCACAGCATGTCCTGGTCAGAAATAAAAATACAATTCACTGTAGTTGCACAAAACATCTATTTAGCTTAAATTGCTCTGAATAGGAGCCCGTGTGATCTAGAAGTAATAACTTGGCTATAAAAGCCAGTCATTTCCTATTCAGACAGAATTCCCAGTATTTAGAGAATAAACATGTTACACAACAAATTTCACAAAAATTTAGGATGATAAAGTCAATGAAAATGTAGCCTTAAGATTTCTTGATAAAGCCATTTAAATCATTTAAATACTCAGAACCTTAGGTCTCTGGTTAAAAAAAAATTAATACTCAGAAAATCATGTATCACCCCAATGAATATAAAGCCTCTGGCAACAAAATTGAAAATGAACAAAAAAGAATAGGTAATTCTTACAGTTTGAGAAATATAGCTCATCCTTGTAAAGAGGCAACATAAAGTCACATTCCTTTCAGCTTACCCAATACTCTCTTAGATAAAGCATGCTATTTGTCCAAACATGCTTTAGTCATAGGGTAAAAATTTAAATAAATCTTGGTTCTCCAAATGGCTATGTAGCAATACAATATGAAATACTCAGATAATTTGAAAAATCAAAATGACTTGCTAACAACATCCTGCATCTAATAGTTTTCATCCAAGTGTTTGGCATTCCCTGTTTGAAGTCACACGTTATATTTTCATATGCAAAACCACGATTTCAGAGGTTAACTTACTCTCAGGAAAGCTGGAGCAATGCTCCAGAAACAGTTCATCCACGGGTCTCCGCGGGTCCTGGAGGACAATTCACATTCCTTTTGGGTCACTACTACATCACGCTTTTAATTTCATGTTTATTGTGAATAGTTTCGTGTAGAATGGTTTCCGAAAAGGATTATGGTCTTAATTCAGCCAGACTGCCAAAAACTCTGTGCTCACATCACATGGCGACTTCTTTACAGTTTTCCATTTCTTTGTCTCCCTGCCAGCTCCTCAGCAGGGCGTTCATGGCTGCAGATGGCTGGCTGGACACAGCGAGCTCAAGTACTATCAAATCAAAGAGAAGCTAGTCTTTCCCAGTTAGCTTTTTCATAATGGCCCTCAGGGGAGAGCTGACTCCCAACACAGTCTTTTAAGGAAACATAAGTAAAGAAACAGTTCGGAACAGAGCAGAAACAAGTAAAAAAGAAAAAAAAAATGACATGGAGAAGGGAACGGCAACCCACTCCAGTATTCTTGGGAGAATCCCGTGGACAGAGAAGCCTGGCGGGCCACTGTCCGTGGGGTCGCAAAGAGTTGGGCACGGCTGAGCAGCTCACACACACGCACACGCTCTGTGCTGAGCCCGGGGGATGCCTGTGAGAAGCGCTCATGCACCCATTCGGAAAAAAAAAGGCAAATACAGAAACGGGCCAGAAAGCAACTCGAAAGTCTCCATTGAAATTTAGTTCTTAAAATCTGGATATAGAAACATGGCGATGAAGAATGTCATTTTTTAAGGGAACAAAATGAACCAAATGTTCGTCTTCATCTGAGTTGTGCTGCATGCAAGCCGCCTACAGCATCTTCCTTGCACTGGGGGATGGGAGAGTCCCGAGAGCAACGTCACCCAAAAGCACCTGCCCTCCCAAGATCTGCAAGCTTGTTATTTCTGCAAAAGTGCCAGAAGGCAGACTACTTTCCCTGCAAGCAGCCGCTGGTTTCTGTACATATTTTCCATATTACTGAAGAAACATTTCTAACAGGTAACAGCTGCCATTCTATCTGTTTTTGAGCATTTCAGGTAAATCAAAGAGCAGGCAATTCTAACAAAAAGTGAAAAAGTTGCTCATGAAATTACGTGAAATTGTAACTTCATGAAAGTATAATTCATGGAGAAGAAAGGTGAGGAGGGGCCAGCGTCTCTCTGCTCACTGCGTGGGTCTGTTACGGTCCCCTGAACTGTAACTACTTCCTGAAAACGCCCCAGAGGGTGTATGCTGTGCGGGTAATTCTCAAACCGAGTAGACTCATCCGTTTCCTACGGGCTGTGATAATCGCATGAGATCTTCCTCGTGTACCTCCCATTCTCTCGTATTTATTCTCTTGTGAATTGTATGAGTCCAGAAATTGCTAGGCTAGCAAAGAGAGGTGGGTTGAACTCACTAAGGCCTGCGACTGTCAGACAAAGACAGGCTCTGATCGTTTCTGTACCTCTGCTGTCTTCTGCAGAAGATACGAAATTATCATACTTAGTAACACCTGCCAGAGAATAACAGAAATTGCTAGGCTAGCAAAGAGAGGCGGGTTGAACTCACTAAGGCCTGCGACTGTCAGACAAAGACAGGCTCTGATCGTTTCTGTACCTCTGCTGTCTTCTGCAGAAGATACGAAATTATCATACTTAGTAACACCTGCCAGAGAATATAATGTGGACATTCTGTTTTCAGATGAACTTTGTATCTAGGAGAGAGATTATGTCTTCTAACTCCAGTTGGCTTCTGGACTGGATTATTTTCTTTCAACACCCTGGCCTCTTCCCTGAATGTGTGGTAATCTTTACAGTGTCGTAACACAGCAAGCACACCCTCACGAACCCTCTTTGTCAACATTTTCTTGATCGAGTCATGTCTGCACTCTCCTAAATAAGCTTTAGTTTTAGCTTCCCAATTAAAAAAAATTGTCCTGTTGGGATTTCAAAAGTGGAATAGCACTAATTTTGTAGCATAATGCCCTTATGAAGCAATCACATGTGGTATTTATTACGTGCAAGGCACAGTGAAATATTGCCACACTGAATAAACATAAGACTCTCACGAGGTGGGCATTACCATGCACGGGTACGTGCCTGCTCAGTGTGACTGACTCTCGAGACGCTTTGGCTTGTAACCCGCCAGGCTCCTCTGTCCATGGGATTCTCCAGATTCTCCAGTGTTCTCCAGGCAAGAACACTGGAGTGGTTGCCATGTCCTCCTCCAGGGGATCTTCCCGACCCCGGGATGGAACCCAGGGCTGTGTCTCCTGNTGCAACCCCATGGACTGTAACCCACCATGCTCCCCTGTCCTGGGATTTCCCAGGCAAGAGTACTGGAGTGGGTTGCCATGTCCTTCTCCAGGGGTGTGTGTGTATGTATGCGTGTGTATTGTAAAGTACATTTACACTGTTGCACAGTCATCACCACCATCCATGTTCAGAACTCTTCATCTTGCAGAACTGAAACTTACTAATAGCTCCATATTTCCCCCTCTGCCCAGCCCCTAGCTACCACCATTCTACTTTCTGTCTCTGTGAATCTGACCACTTTAGGTGCATCATGTAAGTAGAATCATACGGCACTTGTCTCTTTGTGACTGGCTTATTTCCCTTAACATAAGGTCCTCAAGGTTCATTCATGTTGTAGCATATGTTGCTGCTGCTGCTGTTGCTGCTAAGTCACTTCAGTCGTGTCTGACTCTGTGCGACCCCATAGACGGCAGCCCACCAGGCTCCCCCATCCCTGTGATTCTCCGGGCAAGAACACTGGAGTGGGCTGCCATTTCCTTCTCCAATGCATGAAAGTGCAAAGTGAAAGTGAAGTCGCTCAGTCGTGTCTGACTCAGCGACCCCATGGACTGCAGCCCACCAGGCTCCTCCATCCATGGGATTTTCCAGGCAAGAGTGCTGGAGTGGGGTGCCATTGCCTTCTCCCCAGATCCTAATTCTTGCATGTCTTTCATTGTTAACTTCTACTTCCTTGTTCATGCTCTAGAGATCTCTGTTCTTTACAATCTCAGATCAGGGACAAAGATACACAAGGCACGGTCCTCAACGTCAAACCTTCAGGCCTTTCATGCCTTTGTTTAGCTTTTCGGCTAGTGACGCCCTTTCTCAGCAACCCCTCAAGGCTCTGCTTACCGGAACAGCCACTAATGGTTTTCCATCAGTCACATCAGTACTTCAGCACCTCGTTTTCAAGATGTCTTTCCATGATGTACTTTTTACTGCTCCCAGCCCTTCGCCTGGGGGTGATGAGAAAGTCATTCTTATTTATCAAAGAAGCCCCGTTAATTATAGTACAGGGCTATGCATAGCATATCCCCTTCACTGGAAAGTCCAGGCATTCGTATAATCACTCCTATTTCACAGATGAGTAAAGTGAGTCCCTGAGCTTAAATAACTTGCGCAAAATCAAACAGCTGGCGAGCAACAGAACCTGGGTTAAGCCCGCCCTCGGCCTGGGAGCGCAGATGGCAGTGGAGCGCCGCGAGCCCGCTGGAGCCTCGTGGGAGGCGCGCCGTTTGCAGCTCTCCTGGACTTTGCCTGCTGTGTCTTGCAGCAGTACCCTCCGGTGCCGGAAGTCAGATGCTGCCCTTTGCATGGAGCTAACGCATCCTCCTGGACGCTCTCCTGGCGATGTGTGCAGAGTACCTGGGGCCGTGGGACTTGTGTGCAGTCCAAGTGTAAGGACCTGATCTGCCAAGAGAGCACGCAGCAGCCCAGAAGCCTGACAGAGAGAGGCGGGGACGCTGCTCTCCTCCAGTCTTCGCCGCTCTTCTCCTGAGTCTTCGCTGCTCTCCTCCAGAGCCTTCACCCTTCCTGACCTAGCTGCACTGCCTACATTTGGGTTTTGGTAGATACTTACCCAAAATTTCCTTGTTTCTTAAAAATACAATATTTCACTTGGTCCTGCTTTATGAACTTTTTTTTGTGTGTGTTGCCACACCCTTTGTATGACATATTACTGTCCTCCAGGCTTTTCTGCGGTCCCATTTCTTGGGCATCTTTTAGCCTCTCTCCATGATCTGCCTGGGCTTCCCAGGTGGCTCAGAGGTAAAGAGCCTGCCTGCCAATTCAAGAGACGCAGGAGACACAGGAGAATCCCCTCGGTTGGGAAGATCCCCTGGAGAAAGCAATGGCTACCCACTCCAGTATTCTTGCCTAGACAATCCCAGGGACAGAGGAGCTTGGCGGGCTACCGTCCACGGGGTCGCAAAAGAGTCAGACGTGACTTAGTGACTAACTAACAGGATCTGCCTCTGGGATGTCTCATGGAGCAGAATAATTTTATTTTTCTTTGCAAATCTTTTACTTTCCACAAGGAATGTATGTCGTAGGGTCAGCAGTCCGCCTCACCCAGCCGTCCGATGGTATAGTGTCTAAGTTAAGCTTGCCTGTGGTTTTCCACTTCCCCATTCCTGCACAGACTGTTTTCCCTCCATTCCTCTCCTTGCTCTTTTTCTCTCTTCTCATCTGGAAAGTTCTGAGTGAGGACCTCCCGCTATGTTGTTCTACTGGTGCTCACCTTTAAACGTTGGCCGATGTCTGAGCCTACGCTCTTTGGGAGATGTAAACACTCAGCGTCTCCACCCGCCTTCCCTCCACGTGTGGCCTGATCTGGACACACGTGCTGCCTTCCCACCCCCGAGGACGTCGTTCAGCACATTTGACCTTGAAACCTTAGCCCCGCTTCTTACGGGCTGTGCAGTTCTGGCAAGTGATTTTCTCTGGAGACTTCACTTTCCTCATCTGTAAGTGTCAGAGAACACAACAGCACCAACGGGTCATATAGAATTTGTAAATCTAGGGTTTGCTGGGCAGGGTAGTAAAGGGTGAATATGTGATCACTTATATGTGGAATCCAAAAAATAAATGACGGAATACAGCAAATCAGAAATAGACTCACAGGTGTAGAGAGCAAACTAGTGGTTACCAGTGGGCTGAGAGAAGGAGGGAAGGAAAAGGGGCTAAGAGGTGCAAGCCGCGTGCATCAATAAGCTGCAAGGATACGCTATACAGCCCCGGGAAAGAGCCACGGTTCTGCAGTGACTTCAAATGAGGTATAATCTGTAACAATTTCGAATCTCTACATTGTATACATGACATTAATATTATATATCAGCGATAAGAAAGTGAAAGTCGCTCAGTCGTGTCCGACTCTTTGCGACCCCATGAACTATACAGTCCATGGACTTCTCCAGGCCAGAATACTGGAGTGGGTAGCCTTTCCCTTCTCCAGGGGATCTTCCCAACCCAGGGATTGAACCCAGGCCTCCTGCATTGGAGGCAGATTCATTACCAGCTAAGCTACAAGGGAAGCCCAAGAATTCTAGAAAGTGAAAGTGAAGTCACTCAGTTGTGTCCGACTTTTTGTGACCCCATGGACTGTAGCCTACCAGGCTCCTCTGTCCCTGGGATTCTCCAGGCAAGAATACTGGAGTGGATTGCCATTCCCTTCTCCAGGGGATCTTCCCGACCTGGGGATCGAACCCAGGTCTCCCGCGTTGTAGACAGGCGTTTTACCGTCTGAGCCACCAGGGAAGTGGGTAGCTTTTCCCTGCTCCAGATCTTCCTGACCCGGGAATTGAATGGGGGTCTCCTGCATTGAAGGCAGATTTTTTACCAAATGGGCTATCAGAGAAGCCCCGTATATCAACTATACTTCCATTTAAAAAAGTCAAAGAACTTGTATCTGTTTTTAAGCTCTAGGAGAGTTTCAGCTAATACATTGGTCAAATATGGCCTGCCTTCTAGTCAATTTTTGTTACTGGAAGTTTCTAGGTCTTTGAGATATATTTTCCCTGTCTTACCTTTTGCCTAACTACCATCTTGAAATTGGAAAGCAATCTGTTTCACACCACACATAAACAACCTTTCCACTACATGATTTAAATTTTTTTATTTTTTTACTTTATAAAATCTATGTCTTTGTCATTCACTTTTATTGAAGCATAGTTGCTTTACAATGTCGTGGGAGTTTCCACAGTACAGCAAAGAGAGTTAGTTATACACACACATACGACTGCTCTGTCTTGGATTTCCTTCCCATTTCGGTCACCACAGAGCCCTGAGTACCAGTTCCCTGTGCTCTTCACCAGGCGCCTCTGCCCATGGGAGTCTCCAGGCAAGAACACTGGAGCGGGCTGCCATGCCCTCCTCCAAGGGATCTTCCCAACCCAGGGATTGAACCCGTGTCTCTTGTCTCTTGCGTTGGCAGGTGAGTTCTTTACCACTAGCACCAACTGGGAAGCCGTTTTAAAATTATATATACTGCTAATTGTTACATATGACATGAGCTTAAATAACACCAACAGAGAGCGATCAGGCTGGAGGCTTCAAGGGCCCCCTGAGGGGCAGAGGAGTTTCCATCTCATGGCTGTATTAACCTCTTCATCGACATTTCCCAGCTCCTGCTCCTGAGAAAGTTCTAAGAGCACCTGAATGGGAGGCAAAGGAGAAGGAAAAACAATCAGCAAGCTGTTGATTGGCCTCAAAAGAACCAGGCGACAGACACGGGCTGTCACCCGTGTGAAATTTACAGGAACGACGCCAGGCCGCACGGGGCGACTCACCTTTTCCAAGGTGCACTGAGAGAGGCTGTATTCGTTCAGGTTAAAGTTACGTTTCACTGAAAAAAAAAAAAAAAAAAAATAGACTGGTGGTAGATGCTTACAATTTATTTATTACCAACCATCTTTTCAAAGTCATCTGAAATAAAAGTGCCAGTAATGAATATAAATGGAACACAGAATGGAATGAACAAACGCTTGGTGAAAGAATGAAAGTGAAAATCCATAGTATCGGTATAAATACATATTAAACTCAGCTTGATATTAGAATTTTCTCACATTACTTATTGGTAATATGGTTTACTACTGGGTTGGCCACAAGTTCTTTCGTAACATCTTATGGAAAAACTCAAACGAACTTCGTAGCCAACCTATTACTTGGTAGGTGTATCTTGGGGAGACAGCTAAATTCCTTGCAGGATCAAGGAACTCACCGATACATTCTTACACATGAGGAAGGTTGCAATTCCAGCGCATTCCCTTTAAAAAGATCCCAAAGTCCTGCGTCACTGTGCTACAGCCAGCTCCTCTGCAGGCCTGTGTCTCTACCGGGCTTCCCCACCAGGAAATCTGCGTGAGACCGGCCACCAGATGCACTCCACACACACGCACGGGTGCACGGCTCACCGTTTACACACTGAGGATCCTCTGTGCACGAGCCACCCCTGGGTGCCAGGGACGGAGCAGCAGAGATCAGGCAAAACCTAAGCCTCTGCCTTCACGCCGTCTGCATTCTCAAGAAGCACGAACGTGTGTAACGAAGTGAATAGTAGTAGCTACTCTGGAGAAAAGATCTATCTAGGAAATAAGAGGTGCTGGCACTCTTTTTCCAGGATGGTTTTAAGGAAGGCCACAGGAATCAGGTGATAATTGAGCATAAGAAGCGCGGAACAGCCTGGATCCTTAAGGAGCAGAATTCCGGGAGGAAGGATGAAAGTGTGAAGTACGAGTAGGCAGGTGTGTCTGGCGTGTTAGGAAGAGCAGGAACGCACGCCAGAGAGGTCTTCCGTCTCAAACATGAGGAGTCGGGCACCGTTCTAGGCTCTTCCAGATGAGCTTACTCAGTCCTCCTAGTAATTCTGCCAAGTGGCCACTGATACTACCTTTCACTTAGAGACGAGCCATCCAGACACACAGGAGCTACGTAGCTTTACCAATGTCTCCTAGCTTGCAGCTTGTTCAAAAATAGAACTACTCTGTGATCTAGAAATCCCACTCCTGGATATACAGCTAAAGAAAGTGTAAACACCAATTCAAGAAGATTCATACACTCCAATGTTCAAAAACAGCGTTGTCTACAATAGCTAAGATATGGACGCAAACTAAGTGTCCATCGACAGATGGACGGATAAAGAAGGTGTGCTGTGTATATAAATATCTCACATACAGTACAAACTACAAGGATATGCTGTCCAGCACAGGGAATACAGCCAGTATTTTACACTAATTTTAAGTGGAGTATAATCTGCAAAAACTTTGAACCACTACTTTCTAGGCCTGAAACAAATATAATAGTGTCAATCAACTGTACACCAATTGAAAAATGAACATAATTAAGGTAAGAACTAATTCTTCGGAGGTTTTATTTAAAAACGGCCAATCTTACCTGTCTCTAACTTGTGAAAGGCCTGAGAGAGGGGCTGAGCGTCCTGCACAGGCAGTCTGTAAGCCAACAGGGAGGAGTACCTGCAGGCAGAGACAGAGTCACACTTCATCCTGAGTTTCAAGGGGGAAAATGACCATCAAGAAAAATGCTGATGTTAAAAGTTAGTAAATAAATCTTATTATTTAAAGAGTTTATTAACAGATAAAATGAATGCAAATTAACATTTGGCTTCAATATGAAACAATAAGATAAATTTCAATAGATATATCTTGCAGTGGCTTTGTTGGCTGGCGGCTGGAGATAATTCTCCTGGAAACGATCCAGTATAATTACATTTATGCTCCAATACTTCGGCCACCTGATGCAAAGAGCTGACTCATTGGAAAAGACCCTGATGCTGGGAAAGATGGAGGGCAGGAGAAGAGGGCGACCAAGGATGAGATGGTTGGATGGCATCACCGACTCGATGGACATGAATTTGAGCAAACTCCAGGAAATAGTGAAGGACAGGGGAGTCTGGCGTGCTGCAGCCCATGGGGTTGCAAAGAGTCAGACACCATTTAGCAACTGAATAACAACAACGCTCAGTTCAGTTGATTCAAACCTTTTTCTCGTGCAACATAGGCATTCTGAATGAATCCCTTTGATGAGTTTGAATAATTCAGAACTAATCCCAACATTTCATCCTTGTAACCAGAAAGCAAAGGCAAGAGACACGTGGTTGAGAGTGAGGGTCATAACAGTGAGGGACTGAGACGGCTTCACATGTAAAAAAAACAAGCACAACGTGAGAGGCGTGAGTCAAGTTTATCTGCGGCAAAATGAGGACTATCGCCTGAGGGGCNTTGTAACCAGAAAGCAAAGGCAAGAGACACGTGGTTGAGAGTGAGGGTCATAACAGTGAGGGACTGAGACGGCTTCACATGTAAAAAAAACAAGCACAACGTGAGAGGCGTGAGTCAAGTTTATCTGCGGCAAAATGAGGACTATCGCCTGAGGGGCAGCGCCGGGGGCCGCTCTGAGACACTGCTCCGAGAGGCAGCGGGGCAAGGTCGGTGTGGAGGCGATTCTGGTGGAGGCGGGGTACGTGCAATCTGGCACGTGTTTTTCTGCAGAGGCTTCTGCTGGTCTCGCGACGGTTGCTGCTGACCACGAGGAGCCGTAGTCGCCACGTGGGGAGGTGCAAGAGCTGGCTCGGAAAATGGGCTCCTGGGAACATCTAGCCATCTGAGGACCGGAGCTGTTTCCCCGGAGCACAGATGCCTCACGCGTGCCCTCCCCCGGAACGCCCTCGGGGGCGTAGGGGGTCCACAGCTGCAGCAGCAAGCCTTGTAGAGGGAGGCAGGCCCACGGCTTGTGCCAACCTGCAGTTGACCCATCTCGAAGGAGAGGAAGTGCCGGGGCTGATTTCTGCCCCCGTCCCCTCGTCCCACCTCTGCTGAGACCTCAGGCCCCATGCACGGCTCCTTCCCGACAGACTGTGAAGCCCCCGGCCGCCCCGCAGCCGCGCAGACCCCGGTCTCCTCCCAGCCCGGCTCTCCTGCCTCCGTCTACATCAAAGCCGCGGCTTGAGGTTCTGGTAACGGGGCTGAGTCCGTGTCCCCGCAGCCCGCTAGGTAATTCCGTTACTTTGCACCGGGTGTTACGCCCTGCTGCTTCCGGGGCTTCTTCCCACAAGGAGTTTCAAATTCAGCTCCCGCTCCAGCTCCCTGCCCTCCCCTCAAAAAACTGCACCCTGCAGCCTCTAGCTCAGAGACACACTCCCCTTTGTTCTCCCTTGTGAGGCAGGAAAACTCCACTAAAGGGACACGCCTTGATGACCCCAACTGCTGCTTCCGATGCGGCCGATTCACCCGAAACAGGTGCCTCTTTAAAATGGTAAATATTTACAGGGAAGCCTGGGGAAGGTGTCCCAGGCTGGCTGCGCTTCTGTGCAGATTCAGGTCATCAGAATTGCCTCTCTGGATTTTCCGAGTCCCGCTCCAGACCTGGGGACCAGCCTTGGGTGGCCGCGGAGGCCCAGGCCGGTGTCCGCAGCTCTCCCGGCGGGGCACATCTTTCTGGGGACTCTCACAAATCTCCTATGATCGGGAAGACTTAAATCTGTTTCTGAGGTCCCTCCCGTGATGCTGAAGTCTCATCGCCCTGAAGTGCTCACGGAGCAGAGAAGGAACCACGGATGGAAAAGCCAACCTGCTCCTCCCCAACCAAGAGTGCCCTCACCTTTGCTGCCGGGCGGCCTGGGGGAAAAGCCTCAGGACTTCCGTGTGGACTGACATCCCCTGGGAAGCCTCCTTCAGTTTTAGCTCCAGAATGTAATCCTTGCCGAGGCTGTTTTTCAGGTGTTGGATGGAGCCGATGCATCTGCGAACAAGAAGGAAGACATGCTGGGAAAATCTCACCCCTGGGCTTTGGTCCTGTTATTCCAGGGAAAGGGTCCCTGCGGGAGGGGGAGGAGTGTCAGCTGGTTACAGCGGCTTTGCCCTTTTCATGTGGTTGGCGGGTTAGTTGCTAAGTTGTGTCCAGGTCTTTGCGACCCCATGGACTGTAGCCCGCCAGGCTCCTCCGTTCATGGGATTCTCCAGGCAAGAATATTGGAGTGGGTTGCCATTTCCTTCTCCAGGGGATCGTCCAGAACCAGGGATCCAACCTGCATCTCGGATTCTTTACCGCTGAGCCACTGGGCAAGCCTGGCCCTTTCACAGCAAGCTTCGTTTAGAAATCCAGGGCAGGCGTGGCCGGCACCCACCTCAGCCTCCCGGACACCATGACGGCCACGCGGTCGCACACGGCCTCTGCCTCGGCCATGGAGTGGGTGGTCAGCAGGGCGCCTCTCGCCGTGTTTCTAACGGCTCTCTGGATCGTCTGCCTGAATGAGCCCCAATAGTAACGCCACATTTTAAAAGGGTGAGAAAAAAGAGAGACAGAAGGGAAATTTTATGGATAAAATACAATTCATGAATCATATTTAAATTCTAAATTTAAAAACACAAACAGGAAAATGTGATTACATAGAAGGTTTTGATAAAAGTTTTTAGGTGTTTTTAGGTGTGTTAATGGCATTCTGGTTAAGTTAAAAAAGAGAAAATTTCATTTCTTTTAGCAGAAATTAACTGAAGTGTTTATAAATGAAGGATATGCTGCCTAGTATTTGCTTCAAAATAATTGGAAAGCAGCAAAAGGAAGTGGGTGGAGGCAAAGATGAAGAAAGATTGGCCTTATACGGAGAGCATTTGGCTTAATAGATTCATACATGATTCTCTTTTCATTTGTATAAAATTTCCATAACAAAGTTCTTTTAAAAGGTTGGGAAAATACTGGACACAAATATGAAAGTGGATTGGAGGATTTTATAACTCCAAATATAAAGTCCTCGATAGGAACATAAGGAATTTAAAAACTATTAAAAGAAAATCTAGATCAACAAATTTAACAGGTTAGGTAAAGGTGGGGGGAAAAAAGCAAAGGAGGAAAATGTATTAGCAAGCTAATAGTTTCTAAGGAAAAAGTTACAGACATCTCAATAATTGGCAAAATTAATCTACATTCCAAGTCGGAAGACCTAAAATGCCAGCAAGATCCTGAGGCTTTCTAACCCCACGTGAACGCCGCCTGAAGCTGGTGCCTATGAGGGGAGGTGCTGCTCAGCTGCTCGGGCGGGTCCGAGCCCGCCAGGCTCCCCTGTCCGTGGGATTCTCCAGGCAAGAACACTGGAGCGGGTTGCCATGCCCTCCTCCAGGGATCTTCCCGACCCAGGGACCGAACCGCCGTCCCCTTCATGGGCAGGCGGGTTCTCTACTGCTGAGCCACCAGGGAAGCCCCTGAGAGAACTTGTTAAACTCTGCTTTCCCTGGTCCCGCGAGTTGTCTCCGCTCAGCTAGAGGTCGGTGGACCTGCTTTTCCAAGGTCAGCTTAAAAACGCTCCTTTCACGGAAGGCCCCTCCTCCCGGCCCTGCGGGCGCTGCTCACCACAGCTGCTTCTGCTCCGCGGGGTCCAAGCCCGTGGACGGCTCATCCAGAAGCAGGACGGGCGGGTCTCCCAGGAGGCTCAGCACAAAACACAGCTGCAAGGCAGAGACACGGGGCTGTTCCTGCCGCCGCCCGCCCCCCGCAGAGGAGGCCCGCGGCACACACGCACCTTTCTGGCGGCCCCTCCCGGTAACTTCTGCACGGGAACGTTCAGCTGTTCGTGCAGCTTGAAGGCGTCCACCAGCCTGGTGGGAAACAGGGTCAGACGGCGAGATCAGGAGAGGAGTGGAGAGAAGGTAAACCGCACGCAGGGGTTGCGGCCCCGGGGCCCCTCCTCGGCACCATCACTCTCAGAGCTAACCATCAACGCAGCAGCGCAAAGCAATTCTCCTCCAACTAAAAAGAAATTAAACAGCTAACCATCAAAGAGTAATGTTTATTCTGAATACGAAAGATTTACATCTCATAAAAACATTTAAAACTAACTTGAATTCTCCTGAAATAGATGATTATTCGTGATCATTCATTCAACATTTTTTCAATTTATTTTGTTGAAGTGGAGCTGACTTACAATGTTAATTTCTGCTGCAAAGTGAATCAGCTATACGAATGCACATCCTTTTCCATGTTCTTTTCCCTTATGGTCTAACCCAGGATATTGACTAGAGTTCCCTGTGCTGAACAGTAGGACTTTGTTATTTATCCATTCTGTGTGTGAGGGCTTGCACCCGCCAAGCCCAGGCTCTCTCTCCATCCCTCCACATCTCAGGTGCCCTGGGCAAGCACACGTCTGTTCTCTGTGAGTCTGTTCCTGTGTCTTCGAGAAGTTCGTTTGGGCCACGTGTTAGTGATACCCTACGTTTCATTGAACACTGACAACTACTCTACGCCGTTTACTTTTAAAGGTCCCCCAGCCGGGGATGCAGGGTTTGGCCCCTGGCCTCCATCCGCGCTCCAGCCCTGCTGCTCCCGGAAGATGGAGATGGCCCCCTGCTCCCCCCTCCTTATCAGCCTCGGCGCAGAGGAGCCTCATGGGCGCCCAGTACCGTGAGATGGCCACTCGCGCGGCCGCTCGCTGCAGCCCTTTCACGGCGGCGAACACCTCCAGATGGTCGCGCGTGGTCAGGCTGGGCCACAGCACATTCTCCTGGGGACAGTAGCCCAGGAACCGGATGCTGGCGTCCCCCTGCTGATCCGGATCCGAACCGTACCCCGTCAGCTCCACCTGAGAAAGTGCGCTGGTTTCAGAAACGTGCAAGCCCGTCTTCAGCCACGTGATTCCTCAAGAAACTGACTGGCGGCTAACGAATGCCTCAAGTTTTTGAACATCGAAGAAATATGACAGAAGTCACCCCGTATATTACAGAAAGCTATTTAAACCACCCGCACCACAGCCTCACAAGGACATAGCCTCTGTTACAGCACGCCTATTTGGGGACAGAAACCGCATCTTCATTTACACGACCTCTCCAGCCGTTGGCGTCGTCATCCCAGATATCATTCTCACAGACGCGCTTTTACCAGCACCGCTAGGTCCCAGCAGCCCCAAAACTTCTCCTGAAAGAGAGGCACCTGCCATCAGGATTGGAAGTCAAACAATCACATAAGTCTGCTTCTTCAGCAGCCTTCTGAGATACATGCTCACCTCCATGGCCATTTTGAAATTTATATCATATATGTAATTCATGTCGCCAAAACATGTTCTTTAACCCCTATAACTATATAAAACATTTTGAAAGAAAGATTAGAGACTGACATTTCCTGTCCATATATGGGTCTTTTTTCAGATTACTTTTCCAGTGGAAAAAGGTGCCCATAATTTTTTATATGGCAGACGGCTGACCTGCTGAGGACCTAAGCAATTCCTAAACCTGGGGAGCCAGGCACCTTTCCTCCGTCTCAGACTCCACCACCTGTGTCTGAGTCGTTACCATCTTTCATCTGAGATGGTACGATGATATGAAAGCCTCTTAACTTGTCCGCCACCCAGATTCATGGACAAATAATAGCCAGGGTGAAATATTTTTCAAAGTATCAATTAAATGGTGACAAAACCCCTCTAGAGGCATTCTGCTCAACTGGCCTGAAATCTAAACTCCGCTGTTGTTCGCGCTGGACCCCGCGGACACTGCTCACCTCTGAGAGCATCCCTTCCGATCACAGAGCATCTGCTGGCCCCTCTGAGTGCCTTACCCACTCCAAAGCCATGCCTGGGTCTGAGCCCTCGCTGTTTCCTCCGTCTGGGATGCTCTTACCTCTGCACGCTGACATTGCTGGTACCTTCTTATCACCTAGTGCTGAGCTGTGCCAAGTCGCTTCAGTTGTGTCTGACTCTGTGTGACCCCCATGGACTGCAGCCTGCCAGGCTCCTCTGTCCCTGGATTTCTCCAGGCAAGACTATTGGAGTGGGTTGCCATGCCCTCCTCCAGGGGATCTTCCCGACCCAGGGACTGAATCCCAGTCTCTTATGTCTCCTGCACTGGCAGGTGGGTCTTTACCACTACACCCCACCTGAAGCCTGTTATCACCTGGATTTTGTCTTAACTGTCTCTGCTCAAGAAAAGTCTTCCCTAACCCTAAGCTAGGGAAAACCACTAGACCATTCAGCTATGACCTAAATCAAATCCCTTATGATTATACAGTGGAAGTGAGGAATAGATTTAAGGGCCTAGATCTGATAAGAGTGTCTGATCAACTATGGAATGAGGTTCGTGACATTGTACAGGAGACAGGGATCAAGACCATCCCCATGGAAAAGAAATGCAAAAAAGCACAATGGCTGTCTGGGGAGGGCTTACAAATAGCTGTGAAAAGAAGAGAGGCGAAAAGCAAAGGAGAAAAGGAAAGATATAAGCACCTGAATGCAGAGTTCCAAAGAATAGCAAGAAGAGATAAGAAAGCCTTCTTCAGTGATCAATGCAAAGAAATAGAGGAAAACAACAGAATGGGAAAGACTAGAGATCTCTTCAAGAAAATTAGAGATACCAAGGGAACATTTCATGCAAGGATGGGCTCGATAAAGGACAGAAATGGTATGGACCTAACAGAAGCAGAAGATATTAAGAAGAGGTGGCAAGAATACACAGAAGAACTGTACAAAAAAGATCTTCACGACCCAGATAATCATGATGATGTGATCACTAATCTAGAGCCAGACATCTTGGAATGTGAAGTCAAATTATGACCAACCTAGATAGCATATTAAAAAGCAGAGACATTACTTTGCCAACAAAGGTCCGTCTAGTCAAGGCTATGGTTTTTCCAGTGGTCATGTATGGATGTGAGAGTTGCACTGTGAAGAAAGCTGAGCACCGAAGAATTGATGCGTTTGAACTGTGGTGTTGGAGAAGACTCTTGAGAGTCCCTTGGACTGCAAGGAGATCCAACCAGTCCATTCTAAAGGAGATCAGTCCTAGGTGTTCATTGGAAGGAATGATGCCAAAGCTGAAACTCCAATACTTTGGCCACCTCATGCAAAGAGTTGACTCCCTGGAAAAGACTCTGATGCTGGGAGGGATTGGGGGCAGGAGGAGAAGGGGACAACAGAGGATGAGATGGCTGGATGGCATTACCGACTCGATGGACATGGTTTTGGGTGAACTCCGGGAGTTGGTGATGGACAGGGAGGCCTTGCGTGCTGCAGCTCATGGGGTCGCAAAGAGTTGGACACGACTGAGTGACTGAACTGAATGACTGAACCCTAAGCTTCCCTGGTGGCTCAGACGGTAAAGAATCCACGTGCAATGCATGAGACCTGGATTCAATCCACGTGTTGGGAGGATCCCCTGGAGAAGGGAATGGCAACCCTCTCCAGTATTCTTGCCTGGAGAATCCATGGACAGAGGAGCCTGCTGGGCCACAATCCATGCGGTCGCAGAGTCAGACATGACTGATCAACTGAGGCTTTCAGCCTCCAACCCTAAGTGAAGGTGGCCCCGAGTCACTCAAGTCATTTCATAGATTTGAATGTTCCCCATAGAACCTGCCAGTGTGACATCTGAAACTTCTTTTGATAAGTCATTTTCGTTTACTGACCCCTCTGGGGATGTAAAAGCTATGAGCTCATGCATTTGTCTATTTGTTTCATGATTATATTTCTGGATTCTTAAACAGCCCCTGGCACACTCAAAAAAACATATGTTGAATGAGTGAATGAATGCTTCAGCAAATACAACGGTGTCGATAACCTCGATGTGCAGTGGGTATTTCTAAAAATAACGGCGAATTTAAGCAGTGACTGTTCCAAACCTTTTTTAACACAGAAGGAGATGTTTCTCACTGCTGTCTTCTTCCTCCTTCTTGAAAAGCACCTTTTCTTCTGGCCTGCATATTCTTTGTGCAGACAGCTAGCAATTATGATCGGTTTCTGGAACAGAGAACAGAGTGATTTTCCTCTTAAGCGGCAGTCTCTTCTCATTCCTATGCTCTGCCTCCTGGAGCCTCTCTTGCCCTCCGTCATGAACCAAACCATATTTGCGTCGAGCGCAATCCACACTGCTTGTCTCAAATGTAACATGCATTTGTGGATGTTGACAACACTTCTTGCTAAAAACAGATGAACGAGTAAAGAATATATATATTACTCAGTCATACAAAGCATGAAATCATGTCATCTGCAGCACCATGGATGGACCCAGAGATGGTCACACTAAGTTTAGTCAGAAAGACACAGACGAATGTCATGTGAAATCACTTCTACGTGGAATCTAAACTATATCACAAATAAACTTATCTATGAGACAAACGAACAAAAAATAAGTGGACTGAGTAAATAGCATCATTTCAGGCTGGCTTCTTGCCTTTCAATAACAGAAGTGTCTAAACTCATGTGAATACCTCCCACATCAAAATCAAAGAGTAATCCTTAAAATCTTCATCTCTACCCGGCATTCTATAACAAGTCTCACGTAAATTCTTTGACTCATGAAACCGGGGGTTTGAAATTGCAGCTCTACACATCCAAGGCCATTTTTCTCAAACAAACAGAAAAAGATGACACCAGGGTGCTCTGCATTCTTCTTGGAGCATCAGGGACCTCGGAAGAAGCGCCTGCACGTTCAGGAGTTACAGAAATGCCGGGTTTCCCTGGTGGCTCAGTGGTAAAGAACCCGCCTGTAGTGCAGGAGATGTAAGCGACGCGTGTTCAGCCCCTGGGTCGGGAAGACCCCCCGGAGGCGGGCGTGGCAGCCCGCTCCAGCGTTCTTGCCCGGAGAATCCCAGGGACGGGGGAGCCTGGCGGGCTGCCGTCCTGGGGTCGAGAGTCAGACACCAGTGAGCATGACACACACCCAGCTCCAGAGTTTCTGAACAAAACCCAGCACATCGACCTGAGCTCCTGAGCTCCCGAGCATTCCATTAACACCCATTTTGCCACTTGCGTCCCTACCTCCTCTATCGACGTGTTCAGGGCGGTGGCTGTTCTTATTCTTTCTGCCTGGACGTCTTCGTCTTCAGCTACAGGTTCTTCTGTGTTTGAACGAGCATCTCTGCTTTTGGGGGAAATTCTACAGAAAAGATGAAATGCACAGCATGCGATTTTTTTGCTAGGTGTCAAAGATGTCTCAAACATCAGCTTCTCTGTCCCTTCCACTTGCCCCCATAGACATGCACACCCAGCTGTAGTTAAAGCGGGTAACCCACAAGCTCCTACTGCACACACAGGGGGCTCAGCGCCGTGGGGCAGCCTGGACGGCGGGGAGCTTGAGGGGGACGGATACAGGAGCATGCTGGGTGGCGTCGCTCTGCTGCTCGCCTGAAACCATCGCACTGTGGTCGGCCACACCACTATACAAAGCAAGAAGCTAACAAAGTCAGCTTCTCTGGGACTTCACCGTGGTCCTTCAACAAACTGGTGACGAGGCTGACTACGGACGGCAAGTCTTCTTTTGCCAGGAAGGTCCACCCTGCAGCCGAATCCCCTTCTCCGTGTTGCTGCGGTTCCCCTAACGAGTGTCTCTGACCCTTTCAAACTTCTCAGCAAGTACTGCCGCTGCTTTGAAAATCAGGTCCCCTGTGTCCTTCTCTGCTGAATCTGAGCCCTTGTTACTCACACCCAGTATCTGCCTGGCATCCTTCACTGTCTGGAGCTTCCCCGGTGGCTCAGAAGCTGCCTGCGGTGCCGGAGACCTGGGGTTCGATCCCTGGGTCAGGAAAATCCCTGGAGAAGGAAATGGCAACCCCTGCCCCCAACTCCAGTATTCCTGTCTTGACTGTTGACCCTTCCTAGAGCCTCTCCCCTGCTAAAACACTCTGAGTTGGGCTGCCGAACCAACTCCATCCTATCGCTCTGGTCGGGCATGTGTGATCCTCCTGAGTGGGAAAAGCGCGCATTTGAGTCCTCAGGAAAATGCTCTCCTTAGTATATATATTCTATTGAAGTATAGCTGACTTACAAGATTTCAGGGGCATGGCAAGGTGATTCAGTTACATTTCAGATTATTTTCCTTTGTTACTTATTATAAGATATTGACCACAGGTCCCTGTGCTATACAGTAACCCTTTCTTGCTTATAGAATATCTTTTTTTTTTTAGTTAGAAATCTAGCATTCTATTCATATTAAATCAAACAAGTATTTGAGTTCTCATTAAATTTTTGAGAGCTTGAAAGCTCCCTTTAATGGATTAATGGCAGCTGATTAATGGCAGAACTCTGCCTGGTGGGGGTGATTTAGTCACTAAGTCATGGCGTCGCTCCTCTGTCCTTGGGATTCTCCAGGCAAGAATATTGCAGTGGGGTGCCATTTCCTTCTCCAGGAATTCTTCTTGACCCAGGGATCGAACCCGGGTCTCCTGTATTGCAGGAGGATTCTTTTACCAGCTGAGCTACAAGGGAAGCCTCTGCCTAGGTGTCCCGTTTCCTGGTGTCCCGTTTCCTGGCAGTTCAGCCGGAACTCCATCGGCCGTGCTGAAAATCGTCATGCTATTCATACTGTGATACAAATCAGCATTAGGGGGCTGGGGTGCAGCCTCTCCCTAGGGATATTAAAATGCAATATTAAGTGTGAAATTAACTTTTATCCCAACCTGAAAACAGGATCCTTTTGCAGTATTTTCTTTCCACATTTTGCTTCTAGGCATCGCAGGACAAGCATGAAGAGCAAAGCCTGGAAGTAAGGCTAGGAGCAAAGAACCAGTTACACTGAGGGGTGGGTTCCCATCAGAAACTTCTGAACCACAGCTTGGGTCTTTTGTCCTCAGATAAAACAGGTGTGAAGCATGCGTACAGATCAGTTCGATAGTAACAATCCAACGCGGGGAACCCGCCTTCTTTCCTTCTTCCCGTTGTACAACCTACATCAGGTCGGCTCCTCCTTTCAAAGTTACCCAGAACCCAGGGCTGCCCCCGACACTGCCAGGCCGTAATCGCGGACAGCAGGGCTGCAGCCCCGGCTGTGGGTCTCTCTTCTCCCCTTGCCCCACCACCTGCTCTCAACACAGCACCGGGAACTGCGCTTTGAGCACAGATCAGACCCCGGCGCTTCCCGGAAAACTGCGGTGGCTCCTCGCCCTCCCAAAGGAAGGCCAAAGTCCCGGGCGTGACCAGGATCGCCAGGCCACCCGCTCTGCTCGCCCACTCAGCTTGGCACCTCTGCGACCTTCACTCTCCCCGGTGGCTACCCTGCCCCACCCACCTGGCCACCTGCCTGGATCAAGCCAGGGTCACTCTCCCGCCTCCTCCGGGAACCTTCCTCCCCGTGATGTCCCCAGAGCTCGCTTCCCTGCCTCCTGCGGGCTTTTATTTTTGAACTCCATCCTTTCATACAGCTTGTTATTTACTTAGTTTATTATCTGCCTCCTTCCACCAGAATTTAAGCCCCACGAGGGCAAGGACTACTATTTTTCATCTATGCCTAGAAAAGGACTGCCACAGATGCAAAGACACTGCTTTTCTTCAGCCCACATACAGCAGTATAATCATTTTCCCTTTTCATTTTTATTTTTTACTTTGGCATTTGTTTATCTCTAATTGCAAAGGATTTGAGTTATATTGCAGGCGTTTCTTTACAAACTCTCAAATTTGCAAGGGGCAGTAGACAGGATAAATAAGAAAATCTAATTTTATACTGCATTCTGGATTTGCACAGTCCATTCATGCATATAAGAAGTAACTAGAACGTAAAATCTTATCTGAATGTAATTGCTTTATCTAAGACTATATTAAAAACACTTTCAAAGTTGGCACACTTCAGAAAAGATCAAAGAGTTACTACAGTAAATGATAACACCCCCCAAAAAAGTAGGCAACGAGGTAGAAAGGCTGTCTTACTATTAGGCAAATTAGAAAGTCAGCTGCGCTCAGGTCATAATTTTCCTCTTGATATTTTATCCTGTATCGAGGGATTCTCTGCAAAGACCAAAAAAAAAAAAAAAAAGGCTCAATGGAAATTCATCAGCATTCTTATTTGCATTTAATTAACAGGGAATTTTACATATTGGAGATTTTCCTCATTAACTCTGATTCCCGCTTTGTGCCCTGGTGACAGCAATCCCCCAAAGAGAAAAGAGAAGATCCCTACCCAACCCTGCCTCTCCAAGGAGGTGGCCTAAGTCTGCCCATCTCTTCCTTCCATTGCTCCTTGATATTTTGGTTTGATGTTTGCTGACCGTCTACTCAAGCATAACAGACAGAGGGGTCTACACGGTAAAAGATTCTAGGGCTCCACCTTCGTTGCCCTAAATGGCCCCAGGAGCCGTCCTGGGTCCCAGGGGCGACTGTTTCCACCACCACAATTAGTCCCATCCTGTGATTCTTCTTCATCAGCAGCGCGTTCAGAAAGCTACTCATTCCCCCCCAGCCGTGTGGGTGACACACGTGGGTTGGTGTATTTCGCCCCACAGGGCGACTTACATCTCAGGCGAGAAACGCTTGGCGGGAAGGAATGAGCTTGCAGCAGGGGATTCCAGGCAGTGCCAGCGAGGGAACGGACAGTGTGCAGCTGACTCCCCGGGTCCCTGGGAGCACACGGGGTCGGGGGCCCTCGCGACTCCCTTTAGGCCGCCCCCTCCTGGCAGACGGCGTGCTCCTGGCCGCGCTCTCCCGCTCGCCTCGCCGTCCGGCTCTTCCTGTGCGAAGCGCCTCTGCCTCCTCAGTGCCCCACGCTCCCTCTCCTGCATCCCTGCCGTGGCTTCCCCCGCCCGTCCCCGCCCACCGTTCAGGATCCGGCAGGGTCCTCGGGCTCCCCAGGGACCCAGCGGGGCTCGGAACCTTGCCCTCGCCCCTCGCCACCTCCTTGGCAACCTCGAGGCCCCTGGCGCTGACCGGCTGAGGCTGCTCCGCCTTTGTCTCCACTAAACTGGGAAAGGACCAGTGCCAGCTGCCTGCTGTGGTGCCTGAACTCCTGGGACAGCGCATAGCAAAGCTGTTGCTTGGTGTTCAGTCGCTCAGTCGTGTCTGACTCTGCGACCCCATGGACTGCAGCACGCCAGGCCTCCCCGTCCATCACCAACTCCTGGGGTTTACTCAAACTCATGTCCACTGAGTTGGTGATGCCATCCAACCATCTCATCCTCTGTTGTCCCCTTCTCCTCCTGCCCTCAATCTTTCCCAGCATCGGGGGCATTTCCAAAGACTGGAAATGACCACCTTTGCATCAGGTGGCCAAAGTATTGGCGCTTCAGCATCAGTTTACTTCTATTTCTCAATGAGTAAGTGTTATCGTATGCAAGTATATGCTCACACCGGATAATGAATACCCATGGAATCAGGCAACGTGTTTCTATCTGGCATTTGTTTTAAATACATTTGACAATGCTTACGTTTTGTAGAGTGCATATGGCAGAAGCTTTTATTTTTATTTTTTGGCTGCCCGGTATGCTTTTTGGGATCTTAGTTCTCTGACCAGGGACTGAACCTGGGCCCTCCACCGTAGAAGTGCTGAGTCTTAACTGCTGCCTGCTGGTAATTCCTGGCAAAGCTTTCAAAATGGCTTTATTGTGGTTAAATTCTCATGCCATAAAATTCATTCATTCTAAGTGTAGATTCAAAGCTTTTTAGTAAATTCGCAGAGCTGCAAGAGCATCACTGCAATTCGACTTAGGAACATTTCCACCACCCCAAAGAGACACCCACTCCTTTCCCACCTCAGCTCCCAGGAAAACACCAGCCTGCTGTCTGCTTTTGTAGATTTAGGCAAAGGACTTTAATAGGCTGCACATTCGAAAGTAATGGCACATTTGATAACATTTCTTACCTGTTGCAAAAAAGCTATAAACCCAATCAAGGTTGCTGAGGGAACCAGAGCCATGCACGCTATCAGGACAGGGACGTCTGGCGTGAACAGCATAACGATGCCAAACGCGATGACCGTGACCTGCAAGGCAAGGGGAAACACGCCAGCGCCACACGCTCCGCCCACTGATACTTGAGGAAATGCGTAAGACGCAGGCGTTCTGACCAAATACACGGGAGTCCTCCCTCGCGCAGGCACACTCCTCTCAAAGGGAGGAGGGAAGGGAGGAGATTTTGTTATGAGAAAGTGTATGACCTGCTCCCAACAGGAAATTCTTAGAGGGAAAATCTGGAGACGAAGGTGAGAGCTAAATTGTTCAGACTCACTGAGACCTCAGTTTTATCCCGAGTCTGTCACGAATTTTTGTGTGACTTTAAATAGGTTACTTGATACAAACTATTAGGTACAGGAGGATAAACAAGGTCCTGCTACAGAGCACAGGGAGCTGCCTTCAACGTCCTGCGATGAACCATGATGGGAAAGAGCGCATACGTAACGGCCGCTGTGCTGAACAGCAGAAATCAAACTCAACACTGCAAATGAACTACACTTCAATAAAAAATTTAAAAAAGAAATTACAAAGATTAAAGCATCAAAGAAAAAAAATCCAAAAACCGAATACTTTTTTCCTTCCATAAAATGAGGAGAATTATGCTAGATAATATTCATTATTTTTCAAATCTGACATTTCAGTATTCCGTAAATATGTGGTTACTTTTCAGTGGTATAAAATATGAAACTGACAATGCAAAGAAAAATGGAAATAATCAGAAAGTATGACACTGTAACACTATGGTGTATTTTTCATATTGTGAGGAAAGAAAGTTTTAGTTTGCAAAATTTACTTTGTTTTTGCAATACTGCTTTGTCTTATTTTAATCCATAATAAATTTACAATGAATTGGCAATAAAGGGGAAAAAAGGATCTCCAATCATTTGTGGGTACATTTCGATTTGGAAAATGTAGTTTTTCGGTGTCAAAAGTTCAGTTCTCTGCTGTGGTTCTTTATTTGCTAAGGCTTACTCATTCACTCGGTAGTGAGAAGGTCTCAGTCATCATATTAATCCACAAGCCTAACAGGAAAGGCCTCGGGGTCATCATGACTCTCCTTAGAAATAACAAAGCCCAATTTCCTCGTCTGTCCGTTTATTCACTTGCCGCTGAGGAATTCTGCAGGAGGAATTCACGGTAAGACAGTGCAGGCTCCAGTCTGCTTCCACCCGGCGCTGGAGGAAGCCCTGCATCCCTTACTACGTACAGAACTGGGCGAGGGGCGGGGGGAGACGGGGGCGGGGTGGTGGTCTCTGCTCTCTAAGTGGAGAGACATGGAGCTCCGCTCTGGCAGAGTCTGATGTTTTGAGTTCTGGAAGCGCTGTCACACGCTGTTGGAGTTGACACACTTTGAAATCTGCTGAGAAAATTCTTGTTTTTCCCAACTGAAAGCATCACTGCAGAGGCTACATCCGTGAGGAAAGCCCCTCCCCTGGCCCGCTCCCGCAGCGAAAGCTGAGCGGGAGGCGCGGTTCTACCGGAGACGCTGAGTCCTCCTCTGAGCGGCTGTCGGATCTGCGCAGGCAGGGTGAGTGGTGAGTGCCTGGCAACCCAGCGGCTGCCTTCTCCCTCGACACACTGCAGCGGGCATTCGTCGAGTGCATTTACTAAGTCTCAGCCTGGAGCGGTTTCTGCTCAACAGAGCGAGTGGGCAAAGACAAAAAGGAAAAGGAAGCACGACTCCGGGCTGCTGTGACTTAGGACTGAAGACCAGTAAGCTCAAAGAGCGGCTCCAAGGCTGCTCACACTAGGATGGCTGAGGCCTCACTCACTCTGCAGGAGCAGACCCGTCAGAGGCCCTGCTGGCCAGTCACCCTGACGCCGCTTGAACACCAGCCCCGGAAGAGACTTTGTTCACAGCCGAAACGACAAGAAAACACAAAGTGTGCGCACGGACGCATGCAAACCAAGAGTACTGGCTGAAAAGAAACCAACTGTCAGTCAGACTGACATCTGTTCCGCTCACCCAGCTTCTGGGTTTACATTGTGCAGTATTATTAAGTCTGTTGGCTGGGGAAAAAAAAAAAAAAAGAGTTCTCACGGCAAAGTACGAATGGAAAGACGACTTTGGTGCACCAAATTTTCATGACTGTCTCAAAATCAGTCATCCAAATAAAGTATCTCTAAAGAAACTACCAGCTGAATACCGAGAAATACTGGGTTGGCCAAAAAGGTTCACTTGGGTGTTTCCATAACATCTTAACTTTTTGGCCAACCCAATACTACCTAGAGATGTCTGCTGAGAAACGGTGAGTCAACAGCTAGCTGCTGACCAGGACAATCCGTTGCCAACTTCTTACAGAAATCAGTGGATGACACCATACGCATTTTCTTAGCAGGTGGACTTTGGTTGGGTTCCTCTCGTGATTTCAAACTCCTGCTCCAAGAACTGAGAGCTGTGCATGCAAGACAGACATTCAGCCAGCAGCTGAGGAGTTCAGCTAAAAGGCGCCTGAAATGCTGGGATCAGGCAGCCCCCGAGTTTTGATAAAACATTTCCATCCAGGTTTTCAGTGATCTTACTTGCTTAGTCGCTCAGTCATGTCCAGCTCTTTTGCGACCCCAGGGGCTTCCCAGGTGGCGCTGCTAAAGAACCCACCCGCCAATGTAGATGCAAGAGACACAGTTTCAATCCCTGGGTGGGGAAGAAGGAAATGGCCGCCCACTCCAGTGTTATTGCTCGGAGAATCCCGTGGACAGAGGAGCCTGGCGGGCTGCAGTAAGGTCACAAAGAGTCGGACAGGACGGAGCGACTCAGCAGGCATAGCACACGAACCTTCCCTGTAAATTCGAGTCAAGGTCATACACGAATTCTCCAGGAACATCGCTGACTCCGTAACATGTTGCGCTCGCTCCCCTTTCTAGGGTATGACTTTAAGGTATTGACTGTCCCCATCGCTCAAGGCAAACGTGACTGCGTTTAATGTTACACTGAAAGTTTAAAAAAGAACTGTTTGTGTAAATACTTACTACATAGAAGCAAAATGACCAGAGGCCGCTATTTTTTCTCCTCTTACGAAAAATAAATGCTATCACGTATGTCAGGAAGACAAGTGAAGCTGCATAACCAAGCGTCATGACAACCTGAAGGTAATATAAAGAAACAGCATAGTCAAAAAATGAAGTATTAACTGAGGGAGAGGTGACACGCGTTGCTTACGTTTCTCATTACACATGCACTCGGTTCTGTTTGGGTGTATGGCAAACTAAAAATGGAAACTTCATGACTACATGAAACTACATCAGTATGAAAGTTGGCTATGAATTGCTGTGTAAGATATTGTGTGTGCCATTGTTACTCACCAAAGCAAATATAACTCGACTTGTGAGATAAATGTACACCATGTTTGCTATGTAGAAAATCAAATACATGGAAAGGAGAATGAGGCTGTAGAGGCTGACATCCACCAGCGCCTGCCCGCACCAGTACGCAGAGGGGAAGAGGCCAGAGACCCACAGCTGGGACTTGGTTCTCTTCTGATGGAAAACCACAGCAGATACAGCAGATACATGGAATTCAAACCAAAAAAAAAAAAAAACACATCAGGTGATTTTCAAAGGTAAATATAATCTAATATTCTAATACATTTAAAAAAAAGATTTAAGGGTCTTGAAGTTGACCATTTTGTGAAGACTTTATTGAATTTGTCACAATACTGCTTCTGTTTTATATTTTGTTTTTCTTGGCTGTCAGGCACACGGGATCTTAGTTTCCTGACCAGATATCAAACCTGCACCCCATGCATTGGAAGGCAAAGTCTTAACCACTTGGACCACTAGGGAAGTCCCTAAATTTTTGAAAAAATCTAATATTTTTAAAATTTTAATATTTTAATCTGCTTCCTTGATAGCTCAGTTGGTAAAGAATCTGCCTGCAATGCAGGAGACTCCGGTTAAACTCCTAGGTTGGGAAGATCCACTGGAGAAGGGATAGGCTACCCACTCTAGTATTCTTTGGCTTTCCTTGTGCCTCAGCTGGTAGAGAATCCCCCTGCAATGCAGGAGACCTGGGTTCAATCCCTGGGTTGGGAAGATCCCCTGGAGAAGGGAAAGGCTTTCCACTCCAGTATCCTGGCCTGGAGAATTCCATGGACTATATAGTCCATGGGGTCACAAAGAGTCGGACACGACTGAGTGACTTTCACTTTTTCAATATCTTAATTACCTGTGCACCGCTTTTGGGGAGCCAATGGGTGGATGTTTAAACACGAGAATTGTTTTATCTGGCAGGTTTGAAGAATAAATAGAACAGTGGCCTCCTAATGATCAAAGCCTGAATCAGTCTCCTTCAAAAGAAATCTATTTTGTCATCCCAAGAACAGTAAATTCTCCATTATCTAAATATACTCCTGGATAATTACTGACTCAGATGGTAAGAGATGACCTGTTTAAATCTGATAGGATTGTCTTGCCTCCATAATGGGTGTGACCCAACACAAACACAACCAAAACACTGTATTCTGCCCAATGGCAAGTGGATTGAAGTCTTAACTGTGGTCCTCGATTTCAATATCAATGATTTTTTCCCTGTGGTTAGGAAATAATGTGGTTGACAGTTTTATCACACCCCCCTTGAAGGTTTAGATTAATTTGAGTGCCCGCCAGACTGTTGCCCTTTTCCTATCATTTTGAAGTAACAAGCACTTTGTGTTTTTAGAAGTAACTTTTCTGCCGCTGCTGCTGCTAAGTCGCTTCAGTCGTGTCCGACTCTGTGCGACCCCATAGACGGCAGCTCACCAGGCTCCCCCGTCCCTGGGATTCTCCAGGCAAGAACACTGGAGTGGGTTGCCATTTCCTTCTCCGATGCATGAAAGTGAAAAGTGAAAGGGAAGTTGCTCAGTCGTGTCCGACTCTGTGCGACCCCATAGATGGCAGCCCACCAGGCTCCTCTGTCCGTGGGATTCTCCAGGCAAGGGTACTGGAGTGGGCTGCCACTGCCTTCTCTGAACTTTTCTGACTTGATAGAAATAATATTGAACTGCATTATCCGAGTTAAACACGTTACAGCGTTTTCCTGCGAGAAAACCCATAGCACTGACACAGAATGACTGGGACCCCGGCGTTTTTCTCCCCTCCTCCCTCTTCTTACTTTGTA
Organism: Cephalophus harveyi; assembly: GCA_006410635.1. NCBI lineage: Eukaryota > Metazoa > Chordata > Mammalia > Artiodactyla > Bovidae > Cephalophus > Cephalophus harveyi. The sequence goes on from SJYT01042474.1 coordinate 135,640, forward strand.
ATCGCTGACACTGCTCATGGCGATGTAAGGAGACAGGCTGCACGCGACGAAAAACAAGAAGAACGCGCCTTCGGGGAGCCCGGTCCGGAGCAGCACGTGGCCCTGCAGGGAGAGGGCGCGCTTGGTGGGGCCCACGCGCGCGAGCAGCAGTCACACCGGAAAACCGCGGCGTGGCGCGCCAGTCGACGCCCCCAACGAAACAATTCAGCAACCACGCCCATACGGTAAAGTGCTGAAAGCCAGGGAGCATTTGTGAGAAAGGAGAGAAGTGCCGATCTTCACAGAAGCACGTGCTCCTGGAAGAACTGAAAAATCAAACACGCGCAGCGAGCTCCCGGTCTCCACCCACGGAGGCCGGGGCCGGGGGGCGGCGGGGAGAAGTCCCTGGTCACTCAACGTGAAGCTTCAACTCCGAGGGAAAAAAGAGAAGTGGAAAATGAG
>SJYT01042474.1:136753-194776 GCA_006410635.1 Cephalophus harveyi
CTGGTCCGTGTTGACACCAACACTATACCGTAAAGCGATTATCCTTCAATCAAAAATAGAGGCATTTTAAGACATGACTAGATGGTAAGGTTTTGTGTTATGGGGCTTCTTTTAAACCACAATACAAAAAATAATAATTGAGGAACGATGAGAGAAGCTGATAATTCAGGCCTGAGCAACCGTCTTCCGCAGCAAACCTAGAGATGAAGAGGTGAAGATTCCGGGGGCTGAGGGAGAGCTTCTGAAGCACAGACTCGAAAGGAAACCCCTCTGCACTGAGCCCGCCGTCAAAGAGAGAAGCTGGAACTCACTTCCCCCAAGTCAGTGTCTGAGTCTGGCCTTAAGCTCGGGGCGGGGGCTTCCCAGGTGGGCTAGTGGTAAAGACCCGCCTGCCAGTGCAGGACAGGTAAAGAGATTTGGGTTTGATCCCTGGGTCCAGAAGATCCCCTGGAGGAGGGCATAGCAGCCCACTCCAGTCTCAGCCTGGAGAATCCCATGGACAGAGGAGCCTGGTGAATCCCATGGACAGAGGAGCCTGGTGGGCTACAGCCCTTGGGGTCGCAAAGAGTCAGACACGACTGGGTGACTTAGCACACACAGGTACGGGGCTGCCTGCAGGATTAATTACCGGAGGCCAGGGCAGTAGCCTGTCTCAAAATCATTCTCAAACTTCCCTTCAGGCTTTGGAAGCTACATCTACAAATTCTAATGTTTCAGCAGATGGGAGAATGCGTCACTGTCTTTCTGAGAATGGCTGAAAGGAGAGAGGTGTGCACCTCCGGGGATGTCTAAGAGAATGACCGTGTGGCCTCGGTCCATTTTGATCCTGAACAAACACGCAATAAAATGAGGAAACTCAATGACCAAGAGGGGCTGCAGCCCCCTCGGCCTACCCGGTGGCTGCCCTGTCTGCAGGCCCCTTCAGACGCCTGGTCCGGCCACCGCGCAGCTCTCACGGGCAGCGGCGGCTGCAGCTCAGCCCAGCCTGCCCGTCTCCCCCGCGCGCCCAGCGCCGCTAAGGCAGGGAAGGCCGCGGCTGCGCTCCGCCCTCCGTCACAGGCCGGGCTCACGGCCGGTGGCTCTGTTTCCAATCGCGTTCTCGCTCTCCCAACCTCCTGGTTTGCAACAGTCAGGGTCCGCTTCGGGAGACCCCTCTAGGGCACCGGTCCGGGTCTAATCCGAAAGTCTGCACCACCTTCAGTACTTAAAACAGAGGGAAGTCAGTCACGCAGGGCCACGCGGGTGGGGAGAGGGGAGGAGCCAGGGGAAGGAGGCCATTGTCCCTTCCGGGTTGGAAGGCGGAGGGGAGGTGATGTGACGGGAGCCCACGGTGTGCGGCCTTTCTGCCCTCCTGGCTGCGATCCCTGCTTTCTGCTGTCTAAATCCAGGCTAGAGCTGGCTGACAAAGACCCCTGAGAACGTGGCTCTGGATATCAGACACCCTTGCGATGCAGAGCAACGATGGGTGAGTAAAGGCAAGGATCCGAAGGAAGATGGCCCCAAAGTCGGCAGATGCTCCTTCATTTCAGTCAACCCACTAGCCGCGGAGTCAATGAAGCGTCCATCACCGAGTGATACTGGCTTTACAAGATTCTAAAGCTGGTTACCAGGGCTCCCAACTTCCAAGCCGTTGTACACACACACACACACACACACACAGACTCACTCTCTGTCTCCAAGACACTTCTGCAGTCAAGCTTGTAGTTTTTCAGAAGATTCCTTAGGAGACTATGACAGAATACTGGAAAATATCCCTCCTGCAAACTCTTTAGTAATAACTTAGGAAAAATCATATGTTGCCAAGTATAGTCTGATTGAAAAATTAAGATGAAACGCTTTTTAGGACTGATGATCCAGAGGACCCGAAGCAATTACTCAACAGCCCAAGAAGGTAAACGAGCAAACCCAGCGCTTACCAAAGGGAACACGCTTCTCGCGGTCCGGATGCGCCGCGTCTGATTAAACATCCGCAGCAGTGCGTTGCTGACGACGCTCACGAGGACGGGAAAGCAGTGCAGCCTCTTGGTGTTGCACACGACTGAGAACCGATAGTCCTTCCCGGGAAACAAAGGCAAACAGCGTCACGCTGGCTCCACGCCGCCCAAGAAGAGCGCGCTCAGCAGCGGCGCCTCCGGCTGCGCGACCACCTCTGGGTGAACTGGCCTTTCTGAGCATCACTTTTCTCTTTTGTTGGGTGGGGACAGTGAATGGGCTGGGATACGGCTTAAATGAGATCATGTATATTAGGTTCTGGTGGAGCAGAGAGCACAGCTGGCAATATGCATTTTCATCAGCATTTCTGATTTGAAATCATTCTCCCTCATTTTGCTTACGAGGAAGTTTTATCGACCAGGAAGTAACAGTGGCCTGATGAGGGGACACTAAGCTTACAGAGAGCAAGCAAAGGAGCCCTGATTTTCTGGGCAGGAGGTAAGTGAGGGATTCCACTGCCAGTGAAGCATTTCACACTTTCCGAGACCGCCTTTATTCTTCTTCACGTTTATAAGGATGCTCATGCAGGCTTCTCTGGTGGCTCGGTGGATTCTTTAGAATCCACCTGCCCATGCAGGAGACAGGTTTGATCTCTGGTCCGGGAAGATCCCACATTCCACGGAACAATTAAGCCCGCAACTATGGCACCGGTGCTCCAGAGCCCGGGAACCGCAGCTCCTGAGCTCACGCGCCTAGAGCCCGTGGCCCCAGCAGGAGAAGCCGCGTCTGGAGAGGAGTCCCACTTGCTGCACCCAGACAGAGCAACGATGGGTGAGTAAAGGGTAGGATCCGAAGGAAGATGGCCCCAAAGTCGGCAGATGCTCCTTCATTTCAGTCAACCCACTAGCCGCGGAGTCAATGAAGCGTCCATCACCGAGTGATACTGGCTTTACAAGATTCTAAAGCTGGTTACCAGGGCTCCCAACTTCCAAGCCGTTGTACACACACACACACACACACACACAGACTCACTCTCTGTCTCCAAGACACTTCTGCAGTCAAGCTTGTAGTTTTTCAGAAGATTCCTTAGGAGACTATGACAGAATACTGGAAAATATCCCTCCTGCAAACTCTTTAGTAATAACTTAGGAAAAATCATATGTTGCCAAGTATAGTCTGATTGAAAAATTAAGATGAAACGCTTTTTAGGACTGATGATCCAGAGGACCCGAAGCAATTACTCAACAGCCCAAGAAGGTAAACGAGCAAACCCAGTGCTTACCAAAGGGAACACGCTTCTCGCGGTCCGGATGCGCCGCGTCTGATTAAACATCCGCAGCAGCGCGTTGCTGACGACGCTCACGAGGACGGGAAAGCAGTGCAGCCTCTTGGTGTTGCACACGACTGAGAACCGATAGTCCTTCCCGGGAAACAAAGGCAAACAGCGTCACGCTGGCTCCACGCCGCCCAAGAAGAGCGCGCTCAGCAGCGGCGCCTCCGGCTGCGCGACCACCTCTGGGTGAACTGGCCTTTCTGAGCATCACTTTTCTCTTTTGTTGGGTGGGGACAGTGAATGGGCTGGGATACGGCTTAAATGAGATCATGTATATTAGGTTCTGGTGGAGCAGAGAGCACAGCTGGCAATATGCATTTTCATCAGCATTTCTGATTTGAAATCATTCTCCCTCATTTTGCTTACGAGGAAGTTTTATCGACCAGGAAGTAACAGTGGCCTGATGAGGGGACACTAAGCTTACAGAGAGCAAGCAAAGGAGCCCTGATTTTCTGGGCAGGAGGTAAGTGAGGGATTCCACTGCCAGTGAAGCATTTCACACTTTCCGAGACCGCCTTTATTCTTCTTCACGTTTATAAGGATGCTCATGCAGGCTTCTCTGGTGGCTCGGTGGATTCTTTAGAATCCACCTGCCCATGCAGGAGACAGGTTTGATCTCTGGTCCGGGAAGATCCCACATTCCACGGAACAATTAAGCCCACAACTATGGCACCGGTGCTCCAGAGCCCGGGAACCGCAGCTCCTGAGCTCACGCGCCTAGAGCCCGTGGCCCCAGCAGGAGAAGCCGCGTCTGGAGAGGAGTCCCACTTGCTGCACCCAGAGAAAGCCTGTGCACAGCAGGGAAGGCCCAGCACAGCCAGAGACTCATGAAACTCTAAAACCACGCCTGCATTGTCCAACATTACCAACTGTTCACACAGCAAACACCTGAGATCAGGAACAGATAAAGCAACTGGCAAGCAACGGAGTTTCCGAGAGTCGGCACAAAGACCACACACTTTACCAGGCGCCTGCTGTTGGCAGACCAGTGACTCATCTCCAGTGCCTTTTGCTTTGTTTTTACTTCCCTTGTAGCAAGAAAGAAACAGGCAGCTTCATGGAATCTGGCCCAGCTTTCCACTGGGATGTAAACTCAGTTTTACTTAAGATTGGGATGTATTTTGAACAGTCTTATTCCTGTGAAAGGATCTCTATTATTACTTGCACTCTTTTACCCAAATTGAAACATATTGAATAATAAACTGAGAGCACTTTCCTCCCAGAGATTTCATGTGATTATTATAGTATTTAATATATTTTCTCAATATATAAAAATATCACTTGGGTAGTTCGCCATTAAATGGGATTTCTTAAATTCATAATTATAGGGGTTGGTACTCAGAAGGTCTAATATGTTATTGAGTCTGAATAATGCAATGACATCTAGGTACTTTCAAATGTAAAAAATCTCATAATTCAAAATTTAAGATAAAAATGTTTTACAACAACTTATTTAAACGTCACGGTTTATTCAATGATAACCCCACATGTTTTTGAGTTGTCACTGTATACTAGCTGGGTTGACTTTTCACAGTGTTTACGTCAGCTAAAATGTAGCACTTTAACTGTTTTTCATAAAAGCAAATACAAGAGGCAAGTGGCAAGCATACCTTTTCTTTGCCAGAAACGATGATGGCCCCGTTGTAAGACGGATCTTCGGTGCCATTTCTATTTTCAAAGTCATCTACCTCCAAAAGTATATTTTGATGCTTCAGTGACTGTAGGAAATCTTCAATGTTTGATTCTAGCATGAAATCCAGAACAGAAGGCCACAGAAAGCAAGAACACATGTGACCATTTTTTAAAAATAAACCACACACACACAGTCAAGATTTGTAGAATACCATGTAAAGGCGCGTCTCTGTGGGCATCAAAAGGATAACGATGCCGGCCTGCAAAGGAGAAGCCACTCCCCTGTCTGCGTTATCAAATCTTACGCTTTACCACTGAGCCGCTGAAGAAGCCTGAAATAGGCAGTCAGGCAAAACCAACTGCCCATCATTTGGGGTAGCAAGATCACGGGTTCTAATCGGTCTTGAATCTTCCTCGATTTTGCTGGAGGGGCACAGGGTATACCAGTGCCATCGTCACGCCATCAGTCGGCGTGTACAGCGTTTCGGGTGTGGGCTAGGCTGCTGTAACACAGAGACCCGGACGCCGAGGGCTTCTGTGAGTACAGAAACCCGTCTCCATCTCCCAGGAGAGCTGAGGATCCTCAGGCGGACAGGCCGACAGGTCAGACGAGTGACCGGGCGACTCGGGCTCCCGCCGGCTGTCCCGGCAGCTCCAGAGTCACACAGACACGCACCGCCCCTCACAAGTGCTCTTCCATAAGTGAGGTTTAAACCCACATCTTGCCCTCTTATAATTTGCTTCCCCCCACCTGTGCTATTTAACAATAAAAATCACTTTTTTTCTGGATTTAAAATTTGTTTTTCTGTTTACCTGTGTTATTGATGATCAATAAGCTGGTACGGGGGTCTTGGGGAAGTTGTCCCGGAGAGAGGAAATACAACTCAGGTTTAAATTCCCAATCAGTGGTTTCATTCAACACAGCATAGAATATGCTTTCCACAATCAAAGGGAACACTGCGACTCCAAACATGAACAGTCTGTCAATAAAGAAATATCACCATATGAATGCCCTGTGACAGAACAGCCACAAGCATCTGCTGAGCGCCATCTATAATTGGTGCCAACATGTTGAAAGTCACACCTTCACACGCCACGCGTGGGCCCATGCTCAGTCCTAAGTCGTGTCTGACTCTCTGGGACCCCATGGACGGTACCCATGGGATTCTCTAGGCAAGAATACTGGAGTGGGTTGCCATGCCTTCCTCCCGGGGATCTTCCCGACCCAGGGACTGACCCGAGTCTGTTGCACTGGCAGGCGGGTTCTTAACTGCTGAGCCCCCAGGGAAGCCTGGCACTGGGATATAAACACAGGCCATCAAACTCTGAAAACTAAAGAGAGGCGTGGGGCAGGATGCCCAGGCCCTCACGGCGGGCGTCCCCGCGGTGGGTGCAAGCAAACGCCACTTTCATTCAGCCTCTGGCGGGAACGCTGCCGGGGGTCTTGCGTTCTAGGCTTCTTCTTGCCTTTTCTGCTTTTGTCCTTTTTAGATCCACAACAGCAGTTTAATTTTTGCTCTTTTTGAAATTCTTTTCCAGTATAGGTCGTTGCAGAGTGGAGCTCCCCTGCTGTACGGCAGGTCCTTGCTGGTTTTCTATTCTTCATGTAGTGTGTGGGCGTGTTCACCCCAGGCTCCAGTTTACCCGCCACCCCCAGCCTTCCTCCTGTGCCAGCTGTGAGCTTTTCCTCCTTCTGTGACTCCGCTTCTGTTTTGTAAGCTCATTTGCACCTTTTTAGAAGATTCCACGTGTAAACAACACGGTCTGCTTGTCTTTCACTTTCTCCCCTCACTACGACAATCCCTAGGGTCACCTGCTGCTGTCAACGACATTATTCAGGGTTTTGTTGCTGAGTAGTATTTAATCGTAGTCTAGTTTCAGATTCCCTCCCGTTTAACCCTCTCTGGACGCTCACTGTCTAAGACGCCGCGTGCCCCGATACTCACAGGGTCAGAAGCCCTTTCTTTCCTCGTCTTAACTGTAAGAAACGGAGCCGTGCCATTGCCCAGAGCTGCAGCCTCCAGAGGCCTGCGACGCTCACAGCCTTCTGCTGCGTCTCAGGGGCAGAAGGGCAAGGTGGATCCATCTCTTGCAGCTGACCCGTGTCCCTGCTCATCTCCGCTCGTTCCAAATCTACACACACAGGATACACGCACATTACTAACAACATCATGGGCACCACAGCTTTCTCTTTGTAACAATATTAAACATGGTTTTAGAATGTTCCTGGTTACAAAGCAAAGAAAGTTGGAAACAAATTAGGTACGTGATGCCCACATTCAATAAAGTCGGTGGAGAAAACACAGTGAATTCATACCAAACGTGAAGCTCAGGAAAGATGATCACAGTACGCCCAGTCTTTGAAAAGACAGAGAAGGTCTCATATGTGACAATATTTTGAGGATTTCAAAAAATCTCTTCCACAGGAATACCCAATCATGGATGCCTAAATATCTACTTAAAATTTTATGTGGAAAAATTGTCAGATCTGAAACCACCAGATCAGTACCTGATTCCCAACTACATGGCGTACAAGCAGCATGATTTGGAACAAATCATTCAACTGCTGCTTGGCCTGATTTTCTCAGGTGTGAAGGTGTGCCCCTGGCATTTGTTACAAAGGTTATTGTGTTGTTTGTTAGTCGCTCAATCATCTCCGACTCTTCGCAACCCCAAGGGCTGTAGCCCGCCAGGCTCCTCTGTCCGTGGGATTTCCTGGGCAAGAATACTGGTGTGGGTTGCCATTTCCTTTTCCAGGGGATCCTCCCGACCAGGACTGAACCCTACACATCCTGCGCTATAGGAGGATCCTTTACGACTGAGCCACCTGAGAAGCCCATCAAGGTTATTACAGGAAGGTAATTGCAATGTAGCCACACGCCGATCAACGCGTCTGCCCAAAGCCTGCAAACTGACAGCTCTTTCAATCATCGTCCATTAAACACACGTTGGGCTTCCCTGGTGGCTCAGCAGTAAGAAATCTGCCTGTCAATGCGAGAGACCCATTGATCGAACCCAGGGTTCAATCCCTGGGTTGGGAAGATCCCTTGGGGAAGGAAATGACAACCCATTCCAGTATTCTTGTCTGGGAAATCCCATGGACAGAGGAGCCTGGCGGTTTACATAAAGGGGAGTCGCAAAGAGTCGGACATGACTTAGCGACTAAACCACCACCACCACCAAAACACACCTCAGGAGATTACTGAACCCCTTTCCCCAGTAAGGGCTCGGTGGAATTCTGCAGATGAACAAGGTAAGGGCAATCTTGACAAGAAACATCTGCTCAGACTTCATGACCCTGTTGGAGAGCCTCTGACATCCTCAGAGCGTCCAAGAAGCAGGGGTTCCCTGGGAGAGGAGACAGCAGCTAAGAGAGGAGGCGAATCGCTTCTGAAGGGAAGTCTGGGATGTGCCAAGAAGGGACCTGAGTTTAGTCCTAGTGACGCCGTGAGGAAAAGGCTGACGGCCCTTCCCAAACAGCACAGTCAGATCTGGAATGTGTCTCGTTCCTTGGTGAAAGCCACACACAAGACGCTCTAGACACTAAGCTGACACATGCCCACTTGGACACTGGTCTTCCATGACGCATACAAACGGAGGTACCTGGCTCAGCTGTTGAGTTTCCTTCCAGTTTCGTGACGACTTCATTCAGAGTTGATGTGGAAACCTCGTAACTCATCACACCCAGGCTGCAGCCCTCGTCCAGGTCACCGAAAAGGCCTAGAGGCAGCAGAAGGGGACAGAGACATCTGAATACCACGCCGCCAGCTAAGCCCAGTGAATGGACCCCTATCTGAGCGATGATGCCGAATGTTGTGCAGAAGCCCCTTCTTTGGAGGCAGAACTTCACCAGGGTGCACTTCTGCTGCGACATGAAGAGGGAGGCCACCTCGTGCACAAACCTCTGCATCCATCGTCTGCCTACTGCTCACGACGCGCCCGCAAACTTCTTTGAGGAAAGATGAGCAATCTGAGAGAGCACCACCTTCTCACCAACGTCCCATAAATCAACTGTCACCCCACAAATCACCGTGGCCCCTCGAATCGCCGTCACCCCACAAATCACCATCGCCCCTCAAATCACCGTCACCCCTCAAATCGCCGTCACCCCTCAAATCGTCGCCCCTCAAATTGCCATCGCCCCTCAAATCGCCGTGGCCCCTCGAATCACCATCGCCCACAATCGCCGTGGCCCCTCGAATCTCCGCCGCCCACAATCGCCGTGCGCTTCTGTCTCTATTCCTGACTTTCCTTCCGGGTGATCTGCAGCTCCTGCCACCCAAGGCCACCTCTTTGATTTGGATCCTGAACCCCTTCCCCTCTGGGGCTCTCAGGGACCTCCTCAATTACCTTCTCTTTTTATCTCCTGCATCATCAGTGTCTACAAGTACCCGGTCATCCCAAATTACACGCCAAAATGCTGTAAGGTCACCCACTGAGCAAAGACGTGTGTGCGTGCATGCGACAAGCAACAGCAAAACAAAGAAAGGAAGACTCTGCTCCTCCCAGCAAACGCATACATCCCTCCAAAGATCCGTCTCTTCTGCTGTCTCTCATCAGTCACTCCTATCCACACATAACCTACCCACACCCAAATGCTACCCTCATCCCCCCGCCACCTGCCCAGAAGCTACTGGGTGCAAGCATCAGTGATTCCAATTTTCTTAATTCAATGAATACGTTTTCTTGGCAGGGGTGGCGGGGAGTTGTTTGTTTTTATTCTTTTACCTTGGTCTCTCTCTTTTTAAAATTTAGTGACATTCAAAGCTGGTGACTATACCCTCCTTCTGGAAACATTTCCTCCCTTGAGTTAGTAAGAGCCAACTCTTGTTTCTCCTTCAACTGCCTCAGGGGCTGCGGATCTCCACTGTGCTCTGACCCGTCCTCCACTCTCTCCCGAGGGTTCAGTCCTATGCCACCTGCCCATTAATCCAATCCCTTGCATTAAATCCATCTAATACACAGATTCGATTCATTCAACCCGAATCACCGAATGAGTGATTCCCAGATTCAGCTCTCACTCTGCTCTCTGAATTCCTGTATCCCATAACCAATTATCCACTTGGCCGTTGGATAGCTCCACTTGGAAGTTCTCATCTCAGCTTCAGCTCCTTGAGAAACTCAACCCCAAACAAAATCCAAATCCACCACATATGAAAGCTGTAATAACGGTGTGAACACTTGTTCCCAAGTTCGTCCCCTTGTACTTAAATTACCTGGAAATTTATTTGTCCTTTCCACAGGCAAGGTATACACAAGCTTTTCTTTGCTTTCCGTTTTCAATTTAGCATCAGGGATGTGGTGATTAATGAGGGATGTTATTTTTTCTGAATCACACGTTTCATTTCTGTACAAACTAATACGTAAAAGGAAAGACAGTTCATTTTTGTTTTCTCTACTGCTGCCACAAAAACAGAGCTATCAGATTTCTAGCCTTTGTGTATTAGTTTACTTGGCTTTAGGGAGCAAACAAATGAGGAAATAATAACAGTAATAACGATGTCATCAGTTTGGAAAATCTTGGGATCTAAACAGAGATGCATCAGCTCAAAACAACTGCAAGTACACAAAAATAAATAATGAGATTAAAATGATATATCAAGTATGAAGAGAAACAGAGGCAGGCAAGAACATTAGACAGAAAAGATTTCTTAGGGAAAATAATTACATCAGACTGTGCAGATGTTAGAAAACTAGTGTCTAATAGGGAAGTCTGCCCTTCACCCAGGTTGTGTTTCATCATCAAGGTTTTTTCCAAAAAGTGTTGGTTTGGCCTGGACACCCCTGCTGCTTAGACACAGCCCTCCACTCTCTGTCTCCAGATTTACTCCCTGTTGATGGTAGCTTCTGGAAGGACTTGACTTTGTGTCCTGTGAAAGGATGGCCATCTACCGGAGTACTGCATGGGTCAGCTGAGGAGATTCAGGGCAGGAAAAGGTCGAGGCCTGTCAGACCACACACGGCCTCAGCCTGGACGGGGGTCCATGAGATTAGACCACCCACGGCCTCAGCCTGGACGGGGGTCCATGAGATTAGACCACCCACGGCCTCAGCCTGGACGGGGGTTCATGAGATTAGACCACCCACGGCCTCAGCCTGGACGGGGGTCCATGAGATTAGACCACCCACGGCCTCAGCCTGGACGGGGGTCCATGAGATTAGACCACCCACGGCCTCAGCCTGGACGGGGGTCCATGAGATTAGACCACCCACGGCCTCAGCCTGGACGGGGGTCCATGAGATTAGACCACCCACGGCCTCAGCCTGGACGGGGGTCCATGAGATTAGACCACCCACGGCCTCAGCCTGGACGGGGGTCCATGAGATTAGACCACCCACGGCCTCAGCCTGGACGGGGGTCCATGAGATTAGACCACCCACGGCCTCAGCCTGGACGGGGGTCCATGAGATTAGACCACCCACGGCCTCAGCCTGGACGGGGGTCCATGAGATTAGACCACCCACGGCCTCAGCCTGGACGGGGGTCCATGAGATTAGACCACCCACGGCCTCAGCCTGGACGGGGGTCCATGAGATTAGACCACCCACGGCCTCAGCCTGGACGGGGGTCCATGAGATTAGACCACCCACGGCCTCAGCCTGGACGGGGGTCCATGAGATTAGACCACCCACGGCCTCAGCCTGGACGGGGGTCCATGAGATTAGACCACCCACGGCCTCAGCCTGGACGGGGGTCCATGAGATTAGACCACCCACGGCCTCAGCCTGGACGGGGGTCCATGAGATTAGACCACCCACGGCCTCAGCCTGGACGGGGGTCCATGAGATTAGACCACCCACGGCCTCAGCCTGGACGGGGGTCCATGAGATTAGACCACCCACGGCCTCAGCCTGGACGGGGGTCCATGAGATTAGACCACCCACGGCCTCAGCCTGGACGGGGGTCCATGAGATTAGACCACCCACGGCCTCAGCCTGGACGGGGGTCCATGAGATTAGACCACCCACGGCCTCAGCCTGGACGGGGGTCCATGAGATTAGACCACCCACGGCCTCAGCCTGGACGGGGGTCCATGAGATTAGACCACCCACGGCCTCAGCCTGGACGGGGGTCCATGAGATTAGACCACCCACGGCCTCAGCCTGGACGGGGGTCCATGAGATTAGACCACCCACGGCCTCAGCCTGGACGGGGGTCCATGAGATTAGACCACCCACGGCCTCAGCCTGGACGGGGGTCCATGAGATTAGACCACCCACGGCCTCAGCCTGGACGGGGGTCCATGAGATTAGACCACCCACGGCCTCAGCCTGGACGGGGGTCCATGAGATTAGACCACCCACGGCCTCAGCCTGGACGGGGGTCCATGAGATTAGACCACCCACGGCCTCAGCCTGGACGGGGGTCCATGAGATTAGACCACCCACGGCCTCAGCCTGGACGGGGGTCCATGAGATTAGACCACCCACGGCCTCAGCCTGGACGGGGGTCCATGAGATTAGACCACCCACGGCCTCAGCCTGGACGGGGGTCCGGGAGGTTAGACCACCCACGGCCTCAGCCTGGACGGGGGTCCATGAGGTTAGACCACCCACGGCCTCAGCCTGGACGGGGGTCCATGAGGTTAGACCACCCACGGCCTCAGCCTGGACGGGGGTCCATGAGGTTAGACCACCCACGGCCTCAGCCTGGACGGGGGTCCATGAGATTAGACCACCCACGGCCTCAGCCTGGACGGGGGTCCGGGAGGCAGTCATCAGTCCACCGGGGCGTCTGCCTTTGAAACCTGCCCCGTCCACAGCGCTGGTGAAGATGCAGGTGACAAGAATACAGAGGAGCATGTGGCAGACCCAGACCAACCCAGCTGAGCAAGCTGAAGCGTGAGATCCCAGCCTCTCTCAGGACGGCCCACCTCGGAGACAGCCCATCCCTGAAGATGTGTCTACAGAGCCAGGCCACCCCCCGTGCCTTTACCTGAGGTGATAGCCGAGACCCCATCTTTGCTTCAGAAAGACAGAGGAGCCCACACACTTCAGCCTCCCGTTGGACAGGATCACTTTCCTATCTGAGCAGAAAGAAGCGAGAGAGGGAAGACCGGGTCATCACCTCCTCACTCTGTGAAAACACGGCGGGGGTGGGGGGAAGGGTGCCAGGACTCAGATTTCCAAAGAGGTGTCCTGCGGGAGCCTCACTCCATCTCATGGGCTTTTAAAAGCAGGAAACGTGCACTGAAATGGACGCGTTTAAAATGAGCTTCTGCCAGCCTGGAAGGGAGGGGCGTTTGGGGGAGAAAGGATACACGTGTATGTACGGCTGAGCCCCTTTGCTGTTTGCCAGAAACTACTGCAACACTGTTAATCGACTATACCCCAACACAAAATGATTTTAATGTTTAAAAATATTTAAAAATGTTATTGTGTATAAAATAAAGTTAAAGTAAATAAAATAAGCTTCTGCATGGGAGAATGGATAAATGTATGTTTTGAACTGTGGTGTTGGAGGAGACTCTTGAGAGTCCCTTGGACTGCAAGGAGATCCAACCAGTCCATCCTAAAGGAAATCAGTCCTGAATATTCAATGGAAGGACTGATGCTAAAGCTGAAACTCCAATACTTTGGCCACCTGATGCAAAGAGCTGACTCATTAGAAAAGACCCTGATGCTGGGAAAGATTGAAGGCAGGAGGAGATGGGGATGACAGAGGATGAGATGGTTGAATGGCATCACCAACTCAATGGACATGAGTCTGAGCAAGCTCCAGGAGTTGGTGATGGACAGGGAGGCCTGGCGTGCTGCAGTCCATGGGGTAGCAAAGAGTCAGATACAACTGAGCAACTGAACTGAACTGATATGTTTAGCTGAATGCCTCTGCTGTGCAAATGGAACTATTACAAAACTGCTCATCGACTATACTCCAATAGAAGATAAAAAGTTAAAAAATTAAATTAATTTAAAAAATGAGCTTCTGCATTCCAGTCTACTTCAGTGGCCTCTGATACTTCTTGAAAAAAAAAGAAACAACATAAATTCCATAAGCATATTTTCTACTCTGGATGATAAAAAATGTGGGGACATTTTTCAACCAAATAGACATGAAAGAAGACTGGGATGCTGAAACTAATCAAGAGCTGATCTGAAAAGTGTCAACACGGTTTTTCATTAGTGCCCACAGCCCAGCATATGCAGAGCTAGTGAGGAATTCTACAGTGGGACCAGATGGCAGTCACTCCCCGGATTCCTGTGTAATACAGACACACTGAGGGGACAAGAGCAGCAATCTTGCCCTGGGAATCCATGCCTCCCGAATTCTTCATCGTCAGACTGAGACAGAAGCTGCGGTTACCAGCCAGGATGTCCGCTTCATCCGTCAGGTTGGTGCTCAGGAGGATCACGCGGCCTGCTTTGCACTCCCTGAGGAAGTTCCATACTCGGTATCTTGAGAAAGGATCCAATCCCGCAGTTGGCTCATCTAATAGCAAAACCTACGGTGGATGAAGATGTAGACACCATTTCTCTCAACCTTGTTAACTGTCTCCACAGTAGAGCGTGGGAAACAATAAAACCCATGCCAAATAATGACTGCCCAGCACCTGTATCCAGTATACTAACACTTACGGTTACACGTGGGATGCTCTCTCTGGATACATTATAATGAAATCTCAACCACTTGCAGGGGTGAACGAAGAGCTTCACTCTTTGACCTTGGTCTTAGCAGTAGTTTTTTGGATACGCCTCCTCAGGCAAGGGAAGCCAAAGCAAAAATAAATGAATGGGACTGCGTCAAGCTCACAAGCTTTTGCAGGGACCTCCCTGGCAGTCCAGTGGCTAAGACTCCGCATTTCCAATGCAGGGGATGCAGGTTTGATCCCTGGTTGGGAACCAAGCTCTCACAGGCCATGTGGTGTGGCCAAAAGATTAAAAAATAAATAAGAATAAATTCTAAAATAAAATAGATAACTGAAATAACTATAAAAACAAAATAAAACGTTTTTGCAGGGGGAAGGAAACTATCAAAAAACCCAAAAGGCTGCCTATCACGTGGGAAAAGATGCTTGCAAATGATTTGACCAATAAGGAATTAACATCCAAAATATACGAAGGACTCACACGACTCTATATAAAAAAAATAACCTGATTACAAAATGGTCAAGGTATTTGAACAGACATTTTTCAAAGAAGACATATTTATAGCCAACAGACACATGAGCTATTCAACATCACTAACCATCAGGGGAAAAAAATGCACATCAAAATCACAATGAGATACCACTCACACCTGTCCGAATGGCCCTTATCCAAAAGACAATGAATAACACATATTGGTAAGGATGTGGGAAAAGTAGGACCCTTGTGCACTGCTGCTGGGAATGTACATTGGTGCAGTCACTATGGAAAACAGCATGGGGTTTCCTCAAAAGCTGAAATTAAAAATAGAACTACCATACAATCCAGAAAGTTTACTTCCGTATTTTTCCCAAAAAAATCCACCAAAAACCCAAAACACTAATTCAAAAAGACACGTGTCCTTATGTTCACTGCAGTGCTATTTATAGTCGCCAAGATATGGAAGCCGCCTAAATGTCCATCGATAGGTGAACGGATAAAGAAGATGTGGCATATATACACATACACACATATAGTGGAATATGACTCAGCCAAACGTAGGATGAACGCTTGCATCTGTGACAACAGGGATAGACCTGGAGCGTATTACGCTCTAGGTATTAAGCAGAAGAAGTCAGAGAGAGAAAGACAAACGCTGCACGACCCCATTTACATGCGGAATCTAAGCAAACTAGCAAACAGAACAGAACAGAAACAAACTCCCAGGCAGAGGGGAGGAACCGGGCAGCTGCCAGAAGGGAGCCGGGGGGAGGGTGAGGGAGACAGGCGAGGGAGACTGGGAGGCGGCGACCTCCAGGCACAAGGTGAATGAGCCCCTCCAACGTGCTGCATGGGGCACAGAGTCAACAGTATTCCAGTTACTTTGAGTGATGGCAGAAGGCTAGATTTACAGTGGCGGTCATTCTGTAACGCACAGGAATACTACTTCACTGCGCCGTGCACCTGGAGGTCACATAGTGCTGTAGATCAGTTATGTTTCAAGAAGGATGAGAGAAAGAAGAGGAAGAAGGAGGAGGAGGAGGAGGAGGAATCACCTGTGTTTACAGGAAAATGTTTTTATTACACACACACACACACGAGCTGGACCTTGTCCTGATGCTCACTCTGCAATCCTCCTCATGTACAATCTCACTTACTTGAGGATCTCCTAAAAGGGCAATCCCAATGGCCAGCTTTCTTTTTTGACCTTCACTTAAAAGTGTAGCAAGATTATCCTGAATGTTCTGTATGTCCAATTCCAGTAAAACTCTTTGTACCTAGACAAGAAATATGCAAAGCTTGAAATCCAAGATGATTCATATTATATGGAATCGGTAGCCATTCCCTTTTCCAGGGGTTCTTCCTAACCCAAGGATAAAACCTAGGTCTCCCACACTGCATGTGGATTCTTTACCAGCTGAGCCACCAGGGAAGCCCATATATATATATATATATATATATATATATATATATATATTAAAGGATCTCACTGCCTGCATTTCATTTACAAGAGAGCAGTAAATCACTGATTTAACTTGGCAAATGTTCAGCAGTTCAGAGACTCTGAGCACACCCATGTACCTCTTGTTCCACGTCCTTTGGCTGAATTCCTTTTATTTTTGCAAACAGCCTGAGGTTCTCCTTTACAGTGAGCGTGTCAAACTGAACATTGAATTGAGGACAAACACCAGTTATCTTTCGGATTTCCTCCAAGTCTTGCATTTTAGAGAGATCTTTATTATAGATGGTAACTGATCCTAAGAATAGAAGTTAAAATAATTTAATATTGGTGAGATAATACATTTTATTAATGTCTGTAGATCTTATTTAGGAAAATATTGGCATATATTCAGAAGTATCTAAAATGATGATGTTATAATTTATTAACAACCACTAACTACTCTCAGCATAAATAGATGTTGAGAATAGTGTATACACAGTATCTCCCCTGAGATATCACCCAGCAACAAAGATTAGGATTTTCATGAAAATTTGGGAAATCGAAAATAGATATAAAATCACGTAGCTCTGGTAAACAGCGTTAGAGAAACGAACATCACTTCCTCTAAGGCAGTTAAATTACAACCTGAAAACGAAAAAGGCGCACATGGCCCCATCCTGCGCTCAGGCTGCTCGCCTTTGGGAAGCGTCTTTTGCCCACCTTCTGTTGGAACAGACGACCCGTTAAGGACGCGCAGCAGCGCCGATTTGCCAGCCCCAGTGTGACCCAGAATTGCCGTGATCTGACCTTCATAGATGTCAAGGCACACGCCTATTTTCAGAACAAAACATCAGCATTATAAATAAGA
The DNA here is from genome assembly GCA_006410635.1 of Cephalophus harveyi. NCBI lineage: Eukaryota > Metazoa > Chordata > Mammalia > Artiodactyla > Bovidae > Cephalophus > Cephalophus harveyi. Next base: position 154,025 of record SJYT01042474.1, read on the forward strand.
GGGCAATAGATAGGGCCGTTTCTAAAAACAGAACAAGACACTTTATGTTAATTGTATATCTGAAGCATTTCAACAGTTTAAAATACATAATATTCAGTATTTTCCTGGTTGCTAAAATAACATCTTTACTGTAGAATATTTGAGAAATAAATACAATCACTTAAGATAAAAATCAACCATAATTCCCAAGAGCCACATTATAATACACTCACATCACGTGTATTTGCACATATGAATATGTAAATATATTTATAAACTTTGTCTGTACTCTATTTTTTTCTAGGCTGCCTTTTCAAATATTTAATCATAAACCTTTTTCATGGCATTAATTATCTTTTATTTATTTTTTTTTTCTAATAGAACAGAAGGATATTTATTTCAGTAAAATTATAAAGTAACAAAGAAACAAAAATATTTGACATTCACTGAGACACAATTTTGTAAAGAAGAAAGTTAAACTAGATGTGTATAAGAGACAGAATATTTAATCATAAACCTTTTTCATGGCATTAATTATCTTTTATTTATTTTTTTTTTCTAATAGAACAGAAGGATATTTATTTCAGTAAAATTATAAAGTAACAAAGAAACAAAAATATTTGACATTCACTGAGACACAATTTTGTAAAGAAGAAAGTTAACAGTAATCAGCATAAGAACAATAAACTACAAATATCTGTTGATATTTTAATGGGGTGGAAAGCCAGAAGAAACACAAAAATATGTTAAAAATACAACATCATTGCCACAGCACATAAAAATATCTCCATAAAAAATTAAGTATTTCGATTTGGACACTTAATCTTGCGACTCTCTTTGAACTGACATTCTGAAATCTCGATGTCCTACTGCAGTTTATTAACTAGTCATTCTTTTATTCCATGGATCCACAGAGATCAGTCTCATCACAAACAAATAAAAGAGCACTTCCTGTTAGAGACACAGCATTAACTCAAGGCTAATATTTAATCTTAATTGACAACGAGTTTAGTGCAAATAAAATTATATTTAGCAGCTTAGAGAATTCCTGGTGGGGATGCATTCACCTCACAACCCTATTGCATCCCCAGAACAAAATCATTTCTCTTTTCATGAGTATGAATATTGGCCATTCAGATCCACTAAAAACTACTAATGCTAATTCTGCCGTTTGTCACAGAATTAATTATCTTTTAAAACACATCCATCAAAAATCTGTATTTCACCTTAATTCCATTTTTATATTCTTTTGTTAAAAGTATTGTGTTTTCATATCAATAGAAAAATCATTGAGCTAAAAATTCTTTGAGATATTATTTTTTCTTTATTTGCTTTACCATCATGTGAAATCCAAACTTCATTACAGAAAGTTGTTGAACAGAGCAAGATGAAATTCTTAAGAATCTTGTAAAACATTGTATCTAAATGATCAAGTTCTTTCAATTAAAATAAGTGACCTACTTCCTAATAATATTGAATTTAATGACTGGACTGAAATTTCAGTTCACCTATTTTCTATCTGGATGATAGACAAAACTTTATAAGGCTGGTTTACTCAGCTATTAAATATACTAGTAAAAATAATTATAAGAGGAAATGCTTCCTGTTGTAATCTAATCCATTAAACCCTCACTTGCAATTTGACCGAAAGATTCTAAAGGTCATTGGAAGAATAAACTCAAATGATTAGGAAAATCTACAGAATAGTAAGAGATCAGTCTTGGCTGCAAGACATCAAAATATATTTGAGAACCATAATAATTAAAATATTAGTAATACAGTTATACAGTGGAGAAAATATAATAAATAATATATTATCGGTCCAGAATACACTGACCAAGAGAATCAGAAGAAACCTAAAATGGACCAAAGTCAAGATAAGAAATTAAAATCAATGAAACAAGCTTTCGAATCTGTCACAAATATGAGTTAATTAATAAACAATATTGAGAAAACTAAAGAAGCACACTAACACATCTTATGCTCGTTGTTTTTAAAGGGGAAAGATCAGTGTTTTCAAGGATAAAAGGGATGCTAGTTATCCAGAAAATCACACAAACGATCTGAAAAAAGAAACGGAAGCCTCAGTTTCCTCATATGTAAAGTGGAAGAGGAGTCAGGATCTCTTGGGTTAAAGGAAAACGTCCAGGCGCGTCCCTGAGAATTCTCAGCACACACTAGGTGCTCAATAAGCCTTGAGTGTTCGTTGCTACTATTATTTTTGTTGTTAATAACTGCTTGTGGGAGTATGAATTTTTATAATCTTGGAAGGAAATGATTTGGTATTTGAACCAAGAATCTTAAAAATATGGGTTCATTTGAATAATTCTGTTTCTAGAAATTTTTATTCAGGAAGTTATTAGCAATCTTTACAAAGATTGAGCAAGAATGTTCACGATAGTGTTTTTATGACAGTGTAAAAACTGAAAACAAACTGAATTTCATACACTAGTGTGTGAGTTAAGTAAGTCATGGTATCCCTAGAAGGGAATGCTATTTAACTCCATTCAGCTATTAGACTGTTGTTATTATTCACGTGCTAAGCCGTGTCCGACTCTGTGACCCCATGAACTGCAGCACACCAGACTTCCCTGTCCTTCACTACAGACAAGTTATTTCAAGGGCATGTTTTCAAAGGCATTCCCAGTGGCCACATGAACCAGCTGCCTCGGGGGGAGAAAGACAAGAGGGACAGCTACCATCTTTACTTCCCGAAGAGCAACTCCAACGTGTTGTTTCATATATTTTTACACCTACTAATGTTCAATGCTTTAAAATTTTTTAAGGTTCTGCTACTTTTAAAGAGTACAGAAGATGAAACAAGCTTTCGAACCTGTCAAAAATATTAATTAATAAACAAGATCTTCAAGAAACTTCAAAACTAAAAAACATCTTCAAGACCAAGATAATCATGATGGTGTGATCACTCACCTAGAGCCAGATATCCTGGAATGTGAAGTCAAGTGGGCCTTAGAAAGCTTCACTATGAACAAAGCTAGTGGAGGTGATGAAATTCCAGTGGAGCTATTTCAAATCTTGAAAGATGATGCTGTGAAAGTGCTGCACTCAATATGCCAACAAATTTGGAAAACTCAGTAGTGGCCACAGGACTGGAAAAGGTCAGTTTTCATTCCCATCCCAAAGAAAGGCAATGCCAAAGAATGTTCAGACTACCACACAATTGCACTCATCTCACATGCTAGTAAAGTAATGCTCAAAATTCTCCAAGCCAGGCTTCAGCAATACGTGAACTATGAACTTCCAGGTGTTCAAGCTGGTTTTAGAAAAGGCAGAGCAACCAGAGATCAAATTGCCAACATCCGCTGGATCATCGAAAAAGCAAGAGATTTCCAGAAAAACATCTATTTCTGCTTTGCTGTCTATGCCAAAGCCTTTGACTCTGTGGATCACAATAAACTGTGGAAAATTCTGAAAGAGATGGGAATACCAGACCACCTGACCTGCCTCTTGAGAAACCTATATGCAGGTCAGGAAGCAACAGTTAGAACTGGACATGAAACAACAGATCCCTTGGACTGCAAGGAGATCCAACCAGTCCATTCTGAAGGAGATCAGCCCTGGGATTTCTTTGGAAGGAATGATGCTAAAGCTGAAACTCCAGTACTTTGGCCACCTCATGCGAAGAGTTGACTCATTGGAAAAGAATCTGATGCTGGGAGGGACTGGGGGCAGGAGAAGAAGGGGACAACCGAGGATGAGATGGCTGGATGGCATCACTGACTCAATGGACTTGAATCTGAGTGAACTCCGGGAGTCGGTGATGGACAGGGAGGCCTGGTGTGCTGCGATTCATGGGGTCGCAAAGAGTCGGACACGACTGAGCGACTGAACTGAACTGAGCTGAATCTTGCCAATACATATGAACTATGTATATTCCTTGACTAATAAAAATCTATCCATTTTAAGTCTAGGTATTCTTTCCTCACAGTGCAAATGCAATAAAGCACTGCTAATGGCGAAGCCGTCCTTTGAAAGGAAGCGGCACTTCTCTCCGCGTGCTCCCATCTCCGTGGAGGAGCAGCTCCATGAGCCGCCTGGAGGGTCACATCCAGCTCCTACTCGTGCCGAACTTCCAGGTGGTGCAGGTAGGCTGCTTGTGCTTTCTTCTGTTGTGCTCACCTATAATCTGTAATGTTTTACCATGTACTTTTTCCATCTTTTAAGAAGTCAATGAAACAATGGAAGTTTTCCTTTACCTTTCAATACTTCCACTTTTCCAGTCTTTTCTTTATATACTTTTTTAACATTTCTGATTCTGAAATGAGAAAAAAAAAGGGTGCTTAGGTAGCCAATAGAAAAGTTAAAATTGTACAGATCATGAGTAACTTGAATTACAGAGAGGCAGCCAACTTAATGTGAAAAAAAGATGACACAACAGTCTACTCAGAGAGACCAAGACTTACATCTGACTAAACGCTTCCCCTAAGGGGGAAAATTAAAGAGCCCCCCCTTAGAAAGTTACAATTAGGCTGAGAGAGGAGCCTGGTGGGCTACAGGCCATGGGACTGCAAAGAGTCAGCTGCGACTCGGCGCCCGAGCGGGCTCTGGTGGTCCAGGGGAGAAGACTCCAGGTTCCCAGTGCAGGGACCTGGGTGTGATCCCTGGTCATCGAGCCAGATCCCACAACCACAACTAAGGGCTCACACACCACAGCAATAGATCCTACATGCATCAGAGAAGGCCAGAAAGATCCTGCACGCCACAGCCAAGACCCAGTGCAGCCAAATAAACGTGTGAGCTCAGTCGTGTCCGATCTATGCAGCCCCGGGGACACAGCCCGCCAGGCTCCTCTGCCCATGCAGTTCTCCAGGCAAGCACACTGGATGGGTCGCCATTTCGTCCTCCAGAGGCCCTTCCCGGGGTCAAACCCGTGTCCCTTTTATCACCTGTATGGGCAGGCGGATTCTTTAGCACTGCGTCACCTGGGATTGCTTCATCAAACACACACACACACACACACACACACACACTTGTAGATCAGTGATCACCAAGCTTGAATACACACTAAAATTTCAAAGGAAACAGATACAGGGCAAAGCAAGAATCAAGCTCAGACAGATGAGCAATGTCTGAGGACCTCATAAGACCACATACAATGCATCTTTGAGTTCAAAGGGAAACTTCACCCTCCTTTCTGACCCTGAATGAGAATAAAGGTAAGGACATTTATCAACCAGGAATGCTGGCGGTGGGCAGGTTAGAGCAAAGAGTCTGGAGATTTAAAAGAAAAGGCGTCAAAGCTGCTGAATCCAAGAGGATACTTTATTTCTGCCTTTCTGGGTATAGTGGGACCCCATGGGCGTGGAACCTCAGCATTTTATTTTAATAAACTTCCTCTTGGGAGAGGCTGGTTGTTTTTGGATTTCAAGATGACAAACCACAGTGTTTGGATTCCAAATTTCTTACTTCTTCCATTAGACAGTAGAAACCAGTCAAAAGCACAGAGAAAAGGGTTCAGAGACCCCAAGCCCAGCATGGGAAACAGATGGGGAAACAGTGGAAACAGCGTCAGACTTTATTTTGGGGGGGGGGCTCCAAAATCACTGCAGATGGTGACTGCAGCCATGAAATTAAAAGATGCTTACTCTTTGGAAGAAAAGTTATGACCAACCTAGATAGCATATTGAAAAGCAGAGACATTACTTTGCCGACTAAGGTCCGTCTTGTCAAGGCTATGGTTTTCCCAGTGGTCATGTATGGATGTGAGAGTTGGACTGTGAAGAAAGCTGAGCCCCGAAGAATTGATGCTTTTGAACTGTAGTGTTGGAGAAGACTCTTGAGAGTCCCTTGGACTGCAAGAAGATCCAACCAGTCCATTCTGAAGGAGATCAGCCCTGGGATTTCTTTGGAGGGAATGATGCTGAAGCTGAAACTCCAGTACTTTGGCCACCTCATGTGAAGAGTTGACTCATTGGGAAAGACTCTGATGCTGGGAGGGATTGGGGGCAGGAGGAGAAGGGGACGACCAAGGATGAGCTGTCTGGATGGCATCACTGACTCGATGGACATGAGTCTGAGTGAACTCCAGGAGCTGGTTATGGACAGGGAGGCCTGGCGTGCTGCGATTCATGGGGGCGCAAAGAGTCGGACACGACTGAGCGACTGAACTGAACTGAGCTGAACTGAAGACTAGCAAAAACTCAGAGGCTGGGGCAGACAGACAGAGGCAGGAGGAGCAGACAGGGGGTGAAGCGGCAACATTGCACGGTGCTGAGCAAATGGGACTTTCACTATCGTTCGAGACACTGTAGGTGATGACGGTGGAGGAGTTCGAAGTGACATTTATAGATCTGTTCTTCAGTATTTTGCTTCAGGTTCCCCCGCTGCCACTGGTTAATATTTCATTTACTTTAGCCACTATGGAAAACAGTATGGAAAGTGAAAGTGGAGTTGCTTAGTTGTGTCCAACTCTTTGTGACCTCATGGACTGTAGCCTGCCAGGCACCTCTGTCCATAGGATTCTCCAGGCAAGAATCCTGGAGTGGGTTGCCATTTCCTTCTCCAGAGGACCTCCCCGGCCCAGGGACTGAACCCAGGTCTCGCGCATTGCAGGCAGACTCTACCGTCTGAGCCATCAGGGAAGCCTTAAACAGTACGCAATATTCCTCAATAAACTCAAAACAGAGCTGCCATATGATCCAGTAGTCCCGTTCCTGGGCATATATCCGGAGAAGACTCTAATCCAAAAGGATACAAGCACCCCAGTGTCCACAGCAGCAGGCGAGCCACGGAAACTGCCTCCGTGCCCACTGGCGGACGAGCGGATGGAGAGCCTGCGGTGGACGCACACACGGAGTGCCGCTCGCCCCCGAAAGAGGACGGGCAGCTGCCCTTGGCGGCAACGGGGATGCAGCTAAGACGATCGCGCTGAGTGCAGGAAGGCAGAAAGAGAAAGACAGACAGCGCGTGGCCCCTCGCATGTGTGGGACCTCAGATACGACACAGATGAAGAAACCCGCGAACCAGGAGCAGACTCACAAACTCACAACAGACCTCGTTGCCAAGGAGGAGGCGGGCAGGGACTGGGGAGTTTGGGGTTAGCAGAGGCGAACTATTACAAACAGGACGGATACACGGCAGGGCCCTGCTGTGCAGAACAGGGAACTCTGTTCAGTATCCTGTGATAGAACACAGTGGAAAAGAATATGTAACAGCAACCCGACTGCGTGGCAGAAGTCAACAGGACAGTATAAACCAGCTATGCTTGAATAAACGTTTCCAGCAAGCTCATTTCCTGCGCCCATGCATCCGTACACGTGTGGCTACCTGACGGCTTCTCTCCCCTGGAATTCTGGGGCTACGGGCTCACAGTGATCATCGGAGGGGGGCTCAGGGTCCACGTCTTTGTCAACCACATGACTACCAGTCCTCCGGTGTTGGAAACAAGATGACGAGTTCAGGAAAAACAATGGCGAATAATGGGACTCGTTTCCATCTAATCAAGAGGTGAGAAAACATTTGTTCAGTACCCTGAAAACAATGAGCACGTAAGTCTTCTTTAGAACACTGCAGAATGTCTTGGACTTTCAAGCATCACCAATATTGCTTTCTAACTCCCTATTATCGAGAAGAAGTCTTGAGAGTGAAGGAAACAATGAAAATTAAAAAGAAAGGACATTATTACGAAAAGTAAACAATAGAACATTGATAAGGTATAAATTAAAGACTTTAATAAATTGCTTTCTGAAATGTGTTTAGAGTAACGATTAAATCACATATTGAGCGGGAAAAGCCTTAACATGGCACATAAAAATAATTTTAAATATGTTTGTGAACTTAAATCATGTGACTCAACAGTATGATTGAGCAAAATACTGAAATCTATATGGTACATCAATAAAAAGTACATGGAGAACTTAATTTATTTAGGATGAACCTATGGTCATTCTCTAGATTTTAAAAAATGGAATTGCATTTGTTACTAAGAGCCTTCAGATGTTAACCAGAAGTGATAAAGAGACAGACATACATACAAATAAATGTGTAGGAATATATAGAACAAATTTAAATCCAGTCTAAGTGGAAGAAACATGAAAATAAAATATATAAATGGGATCATGCAAGGTAAGAAAGCGTGCTGATGCTAGCACATGTGTAGACTTAGGTGAGATTCTCAGCTGTTTTCAAGATAAAGAGAATCTAGTTCAGTTCAGTTCAGTTCAGTCGCTCAGTCGTGTCCGACCCTTTGCGACCCCATGAATCGCAGCACGCCAGGCCTCCCTGTTCATCACCATCTCTGGGTAATAAAGTGAAGTCTGACTTTTTGTGATCCCATGGACTGTAGCCTGCCAGGTTCCTCCAGCCATGGGATTTTCCAGGCAAGCATACTGGAGTGGGTGCCCTGCCCTCCTCCAGGGGATCACTTCTGTAAATACGAGCGATGTATGACCAAGGTTAGGCGGCACTTTCACTACGCAACGTCCCTATGCCAACCAAAACCATCTAAAGAACTAACTTATTCCCACTTGTCCTGATACAAACCCTCAACATCATTCTTTGAAAACACTTTCAGTGATCTTTGAAAAATGTAACATTATTTAAAATATAATTATAATATTTAAAATAATTAGAAAGTATAGTTATTATATTATAATAATATATGATTATAATGTAATTTAATTATATTATAATTACAATTAAAGTATAACTATAAAAATTCAATATATTTAATTAAAATATAATTAAAATGATCATCATTGTATGTTTATAATGTGTATCACTATATCACATTCAGAAGAATAATTATTTTTAGGTAGCATTTTCTTTAGACTGTTAAAGCTATGAAGCAGAGAAAAAGAAATCATTCAGTCTTTTATGGGAAATGCTTGTCATTCCTTATTTCTTAAAATATATAACTTTAAGAAAAACATCTTCAATGTGATCAGTACCGGTAGAGGTCAGGAAAAATCTGTAATTACTTACAGGGTAGGATTTTGTCAAAGTATAACGCCAACACCAAGTATAAAAGGGCATCAAAAGTCAATATGGAAAAAGTAGCTATCATTATATATGAGTCTCCAGAAGCGTCAGGAAAAATGACACCATTCATAGTATAATCCAGGTGGATAATCTAAGAATCAAACAAAAATAATAATAAATACTTAAAAATAATCCAGTGTAGCAGCAAGAACTACCACTTTATTAAGCAGTTTTTCTAAGAAGCCCTCAAAATGAAGCTCTTAGGGGAACTTTCTATTTTATAGCAATCAAAGCAATATTAGAAGGGAACAGTGATTTTTAAAAATACAATGCTTTAATAATAGGAATTTAAGTTGTAATTGTTTTTCAAGAGAGTCTTTTCTAGGTTCTTAGAAATGATGACAATGTTAGAATTAACTCTGCTCTCACCTGGTTAATACCAGCACTGAAGGCGAAGGGGCTGCAGATACTGAAAATCCACCTCAGAGGAGAAGGAAGCTGTTGGTAAAACGCAGTGAATCCCACACCCCCCCAGAAGAGGGGGAGGAGAAACACGAGCAAACTGGTGAGGAGGGTTTTCTTTAGCAGCACAGTCATCAGGAACGCCAGAGCGATCTGAAAGAGCCGAGACACGGCACAGGCTGACTGTCAGCGGTACCTCCTGAAAGTAAGGACCTCTGTACCATAACATAAATGCTCACCACAGACACAGCGGTGAACAACGCTAACGGGTAACTATGCTCAACCCTTCTCTCAACCTCCTCCTAAGGAGAATCTTTATTTGCCTACTTCAGTGCTGGGCTTGAAAGGCTGCGGGAAGAGCTATTGTTGCTATACAGCAGCTAAGTATTGTTCCAGCTCTTTGCGACCCCGTGGACTGTGGCCCACCAGGCTCCTCTGTCCACGGGATTCTCTAGGCAAGAACACTGGAGTGGGTTGCCATGCCCTCCTCCAAGGGATCTTTCCGACCCAGGGATGGAACCCATCACCTGCACTGGCAGGCGAGTTCTTAACCACTTATCTACTTGGAAAGCCTGCAGGAAGAGCTGAGAAAAGGATAAAAGTGCAGCCTTGGAAAGAGGGAAAGAATATATTAACAAAGAGCATCTACTGTGTTTTGCAGATACCCCCTGGAAGGTGGGAGAAGTCAGAGGAGCCTGTTCAGAGAAGGAAGAGAGGGTGACATGGGCGGTCAGACGAGGGAGGGGTGTTACAAGGATATGAGATGAGAAAAGCTAGCATCCGACAGGGAACCTTTGGGGAAAAAAATGTGGGTCCAGCTGTTAAGAACATTCTCATCAATCTATAAAAATCTTAGGTATTTTTTAGAGTCAAAACAATTTTCTTTCTTTCTGATGCATCATTTCATTAATTCAGACCTTTATGCAAAAAAAAAAAGTTTCAATTTTATTTAGGTCACATCATTTTCTCATACTCATAAAGACTTCTCAAGCAAATGCACACATACACACACACACACAACGTGAAAGAAGTGGCTACAGGAGCCTGCTCAGACATTATTTCTGTTGCCTATAACCAAGACCGAAAGCAGAGACGATGGCAGCAAGCGTACGAACTTACCAAGGATAAGCCATACAAGAAAAAGAGAGTAAATATGACCGTGAAGCCCGTCAGGATGATAATTTCAGTAGATGTTACGATGGCTGTGATGATTACGGAAGTAACAAAGATGAAGGCAGCATAGATTAAACCCCAGGAGAGCCTAAAAAGACAAACAATATTTCAGCTGTTTTAACTTCATTATGAAATATTTAAAACATAGAAAGATACTTAAAGCATAACACCATGGCACCTTTGTACCTGCCGCCAATCAACAAATCCTTGCTCCTTGGAAGAAAAGCTCTGACAAACCTAGACAGAATGTTAAAGAGCAGGGGCATCACTTTGCCAACAAAAGTCTGTTTAGAAAAGCTGTGGTTTTTCCAGTAGTCACATATGGATGTGAGAGTTGGACGATAAAGAAAGCTGAGCCCCGAAGAATTGATGCTTTTCAAGTGTGGTGTTGGAGAAGACTCTTGAGAATCCCTTGGACTGCAAGGAGATCCAACCAGTCCATCCTGAAGGAAGTTAGTCCTGGATATTCACTGGAAGGACTGATGCTGAAGCTGAAACTCCAGTATTTTCGTGACCTGATGCACAGAACTGACTTATTGGAAAAGACCCTGATGCTGGGAAAGACTGAGGGCAGGAGGAGAAGGGGCGACAGATGGCATCACTGACTCAAAGGACATGAGTTTGAGCAAATTCCTGGAGAGAGTGAAGGACAGAGAAGCCTGGCATGCTGCGGTCCGTGGGATGGAAAAGAGTCAGACACAACTAAGCGACTGAACAGCAAACTTAAGCGCTCCGATGGCCGCGCTGGTGTCAGTTACACACCGACTCGGCGTTCATGCCGCTCGACTACCGTGAGCAGCTTCAGAAGCGCCACCTTGCCTGTGTTCTTTCGCAACTTGCCTTTATGCACAACGCGTAACTATCATACACTCTGCATAACATCTCACTGTGCGAATACAACTCAGTGTTCTCCTGTCGATGGCCATCTAGGTTGTTTCCAGACCTTCTTTCTAATGCAACGTTGCTAAGAATATTCTTGCACTTGCCTTTTTTGGGGAAAGTGCAGACGATCTTTCTTTAAGGTGAAATTGCTGAATTCCAGGAGATAAGCATTTTGTGTTTTCAGCTTTGTTATATATTACCAAAGTGTTCTCGTTATAAAATTGGAGGGAAACAACAGCTGCTGATCCATCAGTGACCGTGGATGTACTGGGGGCCAACCGATGATGTGGTCGCTCCTGAGGACCGCAGCCAGCAGCAGCCCCGCCTTCCCTCCCGTAGAAAGTTGGAATCTCATAACCGCACTGAGCCCAGTGCATGCTCGCTGCTCCTGCTCAGCATTTCTTTCTGAAAACAGATGCAGATTACGGTGGCTTCCCAGGTGGCTCCAGGGTAAAGAATCCCCCGGCAATGCAGGAGACATGGGTTCGATCCCTGGGTCTGGAAGATCGCCTGGAGAAGGGAATGGCAACCCACTCCAGTGTTCTTGCCTGTAGAATTCCATGGTCAGAGGAACCTGGGGGGTTATAAGTCCATGAGGGTCACAAAGGGTTGAACATGACGGAACATAGATTATGGCAACACCCTTATGTGTTCACACTGTTTTGCTATAGATGTGCTGGTGTTGACATTTTTATGAAGTGGGTATTAGAAATAGCAGTCAGTCTTAGATCTAGGAAACCTGGAGTCTTAGATCTAGGAAACCTGGAGAGTGTTTTAGCCCAAGCTTCTCATTTTACAGATGAGTAAATGGCAGTTCTTCTTCCTGGTAAAGGGTCCCACTCAAGGTCGCCACAGTAAATCAGTAACAGAACCGAGAGAGCAGCTGCAGGCTGTCAGCTCAGAGCTCTTCCCTGTACATAAAACTACCAGTAAGAAACAGCTGGAGAAAACAGTGAAATTATTAAAATCGGGAATTTGCAAGAATATATCCCAATAGAGCGTGTTTCAGTTCAGTCGTGTCTGACTCTTTGTGACCCCATGGACTGCAACACACCAGGCCTCCCTGTCCATCACCAACTCCCAGAGTTTACTCCAACTCATGTCCATTGAGTCGGTGATGCCATCCAGCCATCTCATCCTCTATCATCCCCTTCTCCTCCCATCTTTAATCTTTCCCAGCATCAGGGTCTTTTCAAATGGGGTCAGTTCTTCGCATCAGGTGGCCAAAGTGTTTGGTGTTTCAGCTTCAGCATCAGTCCTTCCAATGAACACTCAGGACTGATCTCCTTTAGGATGCACTGGTTGGATCTCCTTGCAGTCCAAGGGATGCTCAAGAGTCTTCTCCAACACCACACTTGAAAAGCATCAATTCTTCGGGGCTCAGCTTTCTTTATAGTTCAACTTTCACATCCATACATGACCACTAGAAAAACCATAGCCTTGACTAGATGGACCTTTGTTAACAAAGTAATGTCATTGCTTTTTAATATGCTGTCTAGGTTGGTCATAACTTTCCTTCCAAGGAGTAAGTGTCTTTTAATTTCATGGCTGCAATCACCATCTGCAGTGATTTTGGAGCCCCCAAAAATAAAGTCTGACACTGTCTCCACTGTTTCCCCATCTATTTGACATGAAGTGATGGGACCAGATGCCATGATCTTAGCTTTCTGAATGCTGAGCTTTAAGCCCACTTTTTCACTAAATGTCTCTGCTTTTGAAATTGCTATCTAGGTTGGTCATAACTTTTCTTCCAAGGAGTAAGTGTCTTTTAATTTCATGGCTGCAGTCACCATCTGCAGTGATTTTGGAGCCCAAAAGAATAAAGTCTGACACTGTTTCCACTGTTTCCCCATCTATTTCCCATGAAGTGATGGGACCGGATGCCATGATCTTTGTTTTCTGAATGTTGAGCTTTAAGCCAACTTTTTCACTCTCCTCTTTCACTTTCATCAAGAGGCTTTTGAGTTCCTCTTCACTTTCTGCCATAAAAGTGGTGTCATCTGCATATCTGAGGTTATTGATATTTCTCCCGGCAATCTTGATTCCAGCTTGTGCTTCTTCCAGCCCAGCGTTTCTCATGATGTACTCTGCATACAAGTTAAATAAGCAGGGTGACAATATACAGCCTTGATGTACTCCTTTTCCTATTTGGAACCAGTCTGTTGTTCCTTTCTTTAAATAATAAAGCATAAAATGCCAAAAATGTTGCTTTTTTCTTCAACATTAAAATGACTACACAAGAATTCACCAATGTTAGTAAGTTTTTTAATACATGCTGATATGACAGCTGTCACAATACAGTCTAATAAAATTGTTTTGAATGAAGTTAAGGACAACTAAGTGCTATTAGAGCCATCTTATGGAAAAAGTCAAATGAACTTTTGGTGGTGGTTTAGTCACTAAGTCATGTCCGACTCTTGCACCCCCGTGGACTATAGCCTGCCAGGCTCCTCTGTCCATGGGATTCTCTAGGAAAGAATACTGGAGTGAGTTGCCATTTCCTTCTCCAGGGGATCTTCCCAACCCAGGGATCGAACCGGGGTCTTCTGCAATGCAGGCAGATTCTTTACCAACTGAGCTACGAAGGAAGCAATGACCTTTTGGGGCAACCCAATACTTCTATATATTGCTAGACATAAATGACACAATGCTTTAAGGAGTGTGCCTGGAGTTGGAGTAAAGTAAGGATGAAAAGAGGAAAATAAAAGTTACTGAGTTCAAGCTCTCTCTGCTTGCCTCACGACAGGCCAATAAATCTGAGATGAGGTGTTGAGACAACGATTAGGACTTTATTTAGAAAGCCAGCTGACCAAGATGATGACAGGCTAATATTTCAAAATAACCATCTTATCTAGGTCTGGATGCGGATTTCTTTTATAGAATCAGAGAGAAAGCAGTGAGGAACTAAAATAAAAAGGCAGAATAGAGAGGGAGAGGTAATGAGGAAGTAAAACATCACCTGGAGAGGCCAACATGGGGGAAGGGATGTGTTCATCTCTTTTTTATTGTAGCCAGTCACAGTGGGCAGTCTTATTATCTCTCCTGAGCTGAACAAAGGCACATTAGTTCAACAGTCAGGCAGAAGGGCAGTGTTCTCTGAAGAAGGTCATTAAATATGATTATAATAACAAAAGCAACGAAAAGCAAGACAAAGAAACAGAGCCAACATGGAGTCAGAATTGGCTCTTCACTGCAACAAATATATGTTAAAAAGTACAATTTAAAAAGCAGGGAGAGGGGTGTCCCTGGTGGCTGTGATAAAGAATCTGCCTGCCAATGCAGGAGACTCAGGTACATGGGTTCAATCCCTGTGTTGGAAATATGCCCTGGAGTAGGAAATAGCAACCTGCTTCAGTATTCTTGCCTGGAAAATTCCATGGACACAGGAGCCTATTGGGCTACAGTCCATTGGGTCCCAAAGAGTTGGACAAGACTGAGTATGCATGCATTCCAGAACTGAAGATTATAAGGATAGGATGACATTTGTATTGAGCAAGATGAGTTTGTTGCATCTATGTGACATCCAAATAGAGATATCCATCAAATAGTTGGATAAAGGGGTTAAGGGCAGCATTTCCTGAAGCAGTTTTCCCCCAAAATGATAGTTCTCTAGGGCATTAGCAAATGTTAAAGGAAAAATAAAGGAGAGGGCTCCGTGTAAAAGAACTTAAGGGTAATGTTTGGTTACATGAAGTTAAACAGGTATTGAACCTTTAATATGTTAATATACATTGTGAACTTCCAAGAGCAAAGGTATTTCCCAAAATCATTTGACCATGGACCTGGTTTTCTTTCCATACAGTATCTTATGGGATTCATGTTGCAAGGAACCATTTTTGAAATGCTTGCTTTGAGCTTGAGAGACAAAAGCATGGAATAGCAACATGAGAGCACTCTGCGTTAACATGGCAACTGAAGGCATGGGAACAGCAACATTAATACAGAGTACATGGAATGAGAAGAAATGTTGGCTGAGAAGAAAGTATGAAGATAAAAGAGAGCTTTGAAAGGACACCTTGAAGGATTGGCGCGGACAAAGAATGTCACCAGCTATTTCAGTAAACAAAGGGTGTTATGGCCAGCAGCGGCAGCTGCTCCCTGCTCCCCCACTGCTCTCTGAAGGGAATTCAGGATGGAGAAAAACAGAATACTGATCCTAGATTTTTGTTGTTGTTCAGTCACTCAGTTGTGTCTGACTATTTGCAACCCCATGGACTGGAGCACACCAGGCTTCCCTGTCCTTCACCATCTTCTGGAGGTTGCTCAAACTCATGTCCATGGAGTTGGTGATGTTATCCAAGCATCTCATCTTCTGTTGTCCCTTTCTCCTCCTGCCTTCAATCTTTCCCAGCATCAGGGTCTTTTCTAATGAGTGGGCTCCTTGCATCAGGTGGCCAAAGTATTGGAGTTTTAGCTTTAACATCAGTCCTTGCAATGAATATTCAGGACTGATTTCCTTTAGGATGGACTGGTTGGATCTCCTTGCAGTCCAAGGGACTCTCAAGAGTCTTCTCCAACACCATAGTTCAAAAGCATCAATTCTTTGGTGCTCAGCCTTTTTTATGGTCCAACTCTCACATCCATACAAAACTACTAGAAAAAGCATAGCTTTGACTATATGGACCTTTGTCGGTAAACTAATAGCTCTGGTTTTTAATGTGCTGTCCTAGGTCATAGCTTTTCTTCCAAGGAGCAAGCGTTTTTAAATTTCATGCCCACAGTCACCATCTGCAGTGATTTTGGAGCCCAAGAAAATAACATCTGTCACTGTTTCCATTGTTTCCCCATCTATTTGCCATGAAGTGATGGCACCGGATGCCATGATCTCAGGTTTTTGAATGTTGAGTTTTTGCTTATTTTTTTAAGGTGGAGAAGAGAGATGAGATGCAGAGAACCATGAAAAAGTCAACACACACCCGAGACATCCAACAGGCGGTCCATGATGGGGCCTGGAATTAAATACCCCAGCATACAAGAAACCAAACGTCCTATTCTTATTTAGTCGCTCAATTGTATCTGACTTTTTGTGACCCCATGGACTGTAGCCCACCATGCTCCTCTGTCCATGGGATTTCCCAAGCAAGAATACTGGAGTGGGTTGCCATTTCCTTCTCCAGAATGCTGAGTTTTAAGATAGCTTTTTCACTCTTCTCTTTCACTTTCATCAAGAGGCTCTTCAGTTCTTCTTCACTTTCTGCCAGAAGAGTGGTGTCATCTGTATATCTGAGGTTATTGATATTTCTCCCAGCAATCTTGATAACACCTTGTGCTTCATCCAGCCTGGCATTTTGCATGATGAACTCTGCATATAAGTTAAATAAGCAGGGTGACAATATACAGCCTTGATGTACTCCTTTCCCGATTTGGAACCAGTCTGTTGTTCCATGTCCGGTTCTAACCGCTGCTTCTTGACCTGCATACAGATTTCCCAGGAGGCAGGTAAGGTGGTCTGGTATTCCCACCTCTTGAAGAACTTTCCACAGTTTGTTGTAATCTACACAGTCAAAGGCTTTGGCGTAATCAATAAAGCAGAAGTAGATGTTTTTCTGGAATTCTCTTGCTTTTTCTATGAGCCAACGGATATTGACAATTTGATTTCTGGTTCCTCTGCCTTTTCTGAACCCAGCTTGAACATCTGGAAGTTCATGGTTCACATACGGTTCAGGTTCATGTTGAAGCCTGGCTTAGAGAATTTTGAGCATTATTTTGCTAGCAAGTGAGATGAGTGCAATTGTGCGGTAGTTTGAACATTCTTTGGCAATGCCCTTCTTTGAGATTGGAATGAAAACTGACCTTTTCCAGTTCTGTGGCCACTGCTGAGTTTTCCAAATTTGCTGGCATATTGAGTGCAGCACTTTAACAGCATTTAACAGTTTCTTCCTTTAGTCACACTCTAGTATTTCATTTTGTGACTATACCACAATTTAACCATTCTATTGTTATGGACATTTGTATCTTTTCCAGGTTCTTATTTCAATAATGAATATCGATGTAAACACTCATCTACATGACTTTTGGTGTGCATGTGAAAGCATTTCTGCTGGGGAGATGCCTAGGAGTGGAATAACTGGGTCATCATGTGTGCCTATGATAAAACTTAGTAGATAATGCCAAATAGTTTTCCAGAGTTGCTGTACCAATTTTTGTATTTTCACTAGCAGTATATGAGACATTGCTGCATATTCTCACCAATACTTGGCATTGTTTAATGTATTTGTAAAAGTATTTATCCATGGAAATAATTTTCAGTCCATAGAATTCTATATAGTCCATGGAATTCTCTAGGCCAGAATACTAGAGTGGGTAGCCTTTCCCTTCTCCAGGGGATCTTCCTAACCCAGGGATCGAATCCAAGTCTCCCACATTGCAGGTGGATTCTTTACCAGCTGAGCCACAAGGGAAGCCCAAAATTATTTGTAAAGGCATTTGTTCCACTTCTCTAATTATTGGCAATAAGCAACCCTTTCTGAAACATCAGGAAAAGTCATTACTAGAGATGTTACAGTGAAAAGGAAAAAAGAAGAATGAGTTTTTCTCTTTCTCTTTTCTGAGAACAAAGATAAAGAGAACAGTGAGCATGACTGAACGTTCCTAGTTTTCTAACTTTAACTGTTCTCAACTTTGCATATCTGTAACTAAGTTGGCTTTTCTGTCCCCTAACTCTGTAGGAGTCATAATTTACTTTTTTTTTCCCCTTTAACTCTATGTTAAATACATGCCCTGTATGGTGTTTACCCTTATTACACCTTTTCCCTTGTAGTTAAATATCAGGAAGAAGGCTGCAGACTCACCGAACTGTCAGACTCAATTATTGGGTTACTATGCCAGTTTATGGCTGTCTTTAAAAAAATGTAAGAGGAAGAAATCAGCTTTGTTCCTCATCATTGACTCCTGACTGTGAGACTGTTGCAGAGAGGAAGCCAATTCTGACTCCATGTTGGAAACTGTTTCTTTAACTTTTTTTTTCATTGCTTTTGTTATTATAATCATACTTAATAGCTTGCCTCAGAGAACTCTGCCCCTATGCCTGACTGCAAACTAAAGTGCCTTTGTTCAGCTCCTGGAGAGATAGTTTGTTCCTGTCCACCTGTGAACAGAAGAGATGAACACATCCCTTCCAAAGGCTGGCCATTCCCTTGGAGATGTTTTGCAAGACTGAAGATCCTTTCACTTTACCTCCCTACTGCCTCTCCCTCTCTATTCTGCCTCTTGACTTTAGTTCCTCATTGCTTCTCTCTCTCTCAGATCTATAAAAGAACCTGGCATCCAGACCCCAATAAGATGGTGATTTTGAGGTGCTAGTCTGCCATCTTCTCGGTCTGCTGGCTCCCCAATTAAAGTCTCTTCCTTGTTTCAACACCTCATCTCTCAGATTCACTGGCCTTGCCTGTGGCGAGTAGAGCGAGCTTGGACTCAGTAACAAGCTGATAGTGTTCACATGGGGTCTCATTGTTAAGATGGCTCATTATGTTGACCTTGCAAACAAAGGATAAAATCACAGTGATCCTTGAGACTGACCAAATTGCCCAAATGACATTCTGTTTTCTCACTGGCACCTACCTTCTTAAAGCTATGAGACCACCAGATTCCAGACTTCCAGCTACGTGAACACAGGACTCAACTACAGGCTAAAAATTAACCATCCCTTCAGAGAATTTTTCACTGGGGGGGTATAAGAAAGACCCCATCAGAAAGGGAGGACACTGGTTCTCCTCAAGGGCCAGTCATCCTCTCTTTTCCTTCTAATAAATTTCCCTTTTCTTGCCTGACTGCCCAGCTCGCTCTCTTTTTCTCTGCACTCGCCTTACATCCTGGTGCTGAAACCCGGGAGGGAAGATCCACCAAAACTGGGTGGGCTCCTCTCACAAGCCCACCTCCAGTGGTCCCCTCCCTTGGATCTTGCTGAGAAACTGAAATGCGCTCCAGGACAGGACTCTTCACTTGCCTTGCTGGGCTGACATTCACACATCGGCCCACATTTCATCCATAGGTTACAAGGGTGAGTGAAATTCCATTCTCTTGGATCCTCTCTCTCTCTCTCTTTCTGTCTCTCTCTCTCTCACCTCGTTTCCAAGTCTGAGCGCTGAGGATCCCCATGGGCTTCAGGCCGTTGGCCTTATGCCCCGTCTGACTTTGACCATTACTCTCTGAGAAAGCCCTGAGACCGGGGACGCCTTTTCTCTTGGTCCTTTCTCCTCGCTTTCTCTCGCCCTTGTCTAACCTCCCTACTCAGCCGCAATAGGAAATTCTCAATCCCAGACCTCAAAATCTACTCCTTTAGGATGCCTTCTCCAAAACCTAAAAGCCTTGGGCTTCCAAGGGGAGATAAGACCAAAAAGACTTATTTACTATCCTAACATTGCCAGGCCTCAATACAGACTTGATAATAGGGCCCGATGGCCAGAAAAATGGAACTCTCGATTATAATACTCAATAACTTCTGCCACCGCAAGGACAAGTGGTTAGAAATCGTTATGTTCAGGCTTTCTTTGCTGTTTGCTCTCGACCCTCCCTCTGTGAATCCTGTTCTACTTCGCAAATACTCTTAGCCTACTCTAGGCCACATTCTCCTAATACAATGTCTCCCGATCCCTGTTCAGACTTTTCTTCTTCCTTCGACCATTTCGACCACAGTTTGGTTCAGTTCAGTTCAGTCACTCAGTTGTGTCCGACTCTTTGCGACCCCATGAACCGCACGCAGCACACCACACCTCCCTGTCCATCACCAACTCCCAGAGTCCACCCAAACTCATGTCCATTGAGTCGGTGATACCATCCGACCATCTCATCCTCTGTCGTCCCCTTCTCCTCCTGCCCTCAATCTTTCCCAGCATCAGGGGCTTTTCCAATGAGTTGGCTCTTCGCATCAGGTGGCCAAAGTATTGGAGTTTCAGCTTCAGCATCAGTCCTTCCAATGAACACCCAGGACTGATCTCCTTTAGGAAGGACTGGTTGCAGTCCAAGGGACTCTCAAGAGTCTTCTCCAACACCACAGTTCAAAAGCATCAATTCTTCTGCACTCAGCTTTATTTATAGTCCAACTCTCACATCCATACATGACTACTGGTAAAACCACAGCCTTGACTAGACGGACCTTTGTTGGCAAAGTAATGTCTCTGCTTTTTAATATGCTATCTAGGTTGGTCATAACTTTCCTTCCAACTTCTGACCACAGCCTACCCCCTATCGCTCCCCAATCCCATTGCAGCTGCTCCAGATCCAGTTCCACAACCTTCACCTTACATCCCCTTCTCCCTCCCTCCCTCCTTCTCAAGTGCAAGCTGCCAACTCCCAACTCCCCTCCCCTGCCTGTGCTGGAGGCAAACTCTCAGACCCTGGCCCCACCCTCTACTCCGAGGGTCCCAAGGCTTTACCCAGACCTCCCTGGATTCCCTTCCCGGTACCCAGTCCAGAACAACTTTAAAACAGGAAACTTCACCACAGGACCCCACCCCTTTCCCTGATCCACTCTCCATTTACGGGAAGTAACTAGAGCAGAGGCATTGTGCGGGTTCATGTCCCATTCTCCTGCACCAATCTATCTCAGATTGAAAAGCGTCTTCGTGCCTTCTTCTTAGACCCTGATAATTATCTAAAAGAGTTCAAGTCTCTTATCCAGTCTTACGACTTAACCTGGCATGATATTTACATCATACTTCCCTCCACTCTTCTCCCAGAAGAGAAGGAACAAGTATGGTAAGCCTCTCAGGAGCATGCTGAGGACTGATGACACTAAGCCTGTGGGGGCAATGGCTGTCTGCCGAGATGATCCCAACTGGGATAATCAGGCAGGGAGACCTGGACAAGCAGCCCATAATTGTGATCATTGCTTGCCTCATTGTGGGCCTTCAAAATGCAGGGCATAAAGCCGTCAACTTTGATAAGCTCCAGGAAATAACTCAAAGACTAGATGAAAACCTGGCACAATTTCTAGCCAGGTTAATGGAAGCCCTATAAAAATATACAAAATTAGACCCCGCTTCAGCAGAGAGCACCATTATCCTTAACACCCATTTTATCTCCCAATCATCCCCAGATATCCAAAAGAAACTAAAACAGGCAGAAGAAGGCCTTCAAACCCCTCAGTGAGATCTTTTAAATTTAGGCTTTAAGATTTTCAATAACCAGGAAGAACAAGCAAAGCTAGAAAAGGCCCAACGAGATCAGGCCAAATACCACCTTTTAGCCACTGCCCTACATGGCTCCAAGCTTCCATCAACCAATAAAGAAAGGAAGCCACTGGGGCCCTGCTTCAAACGCGGCAAAGAAGGCCACTGGGCCTGCTCATGCCTAAAGCCAAGGCCTCCTCCAGGTCCACGTCCCAGCTGTGGCATAAAGGGACATTGGAAGGTCGACTGCCCAGATCCCCCTCCAGGGATCTGGACATCCCCTCTGGTCCCAAGCAAGAGTCCTCCGACCCAGCTCTGCCCAGCCTCCTCAGACTCACCACTGAAGACGAAGGTGCTCAGGGCTCCAGGCCCTGACTCTCATCACCTCTATGGAGCCCAGGGTAACTCTTACAGTGGCAGGTAAGCCTATCTCTTTTCTCATTGACACGGGGGCCATGTACTCGGCTATGCCTGCCTACTCTGGAAAAACCAAGGTCTCTCAGGTCTCTGTTATGGGGGTTAATGGTTTAATATCAATGCCACAAATAACCAAGCCTCTACCTTGCACAATTCAAAATACCCCATTTTCCTATTCTTTTCTCATACTCCCAAAATGTCCCACTCCTATATTTGGGAGAGACCTTCTTTCAAAATTCAAAGCCTCTATTACTAATCCAAGTCCACTGTCTGATCTAGCCTGGCTACTCCTCCTCAACCCCACCTCTTCTTCCCCAGCCACATTGCCCTCCTCATCTGTAAACCCCATAGTTTGGGATACAGATAACCCATCTGTTGCCTCTCACCATGCTCCAATTCATATCTGTCTCAAAGACCCCTCTAAATCCCCCAATCAACCACAATACCCCATCTCCCAAAAACATCAACAAGGGTTAAAGCCTATCGTCACTAAATTCCTATGTCACAGCCTCTTGCGCCGAACTCACTCTCCCTATAACACCCCTATCCTACCTGTCAAAAACCCAAATGGCTCCTATCGCCTGGTCCAGGACCTGAGACTTATCAATGCAGCTGTTATCCCCATATACCCAGTAGTTCCAAATCCCTACACTCTTCTCTCTCTCATTCCCTCTTCCACTACCCACTTCACTGTTATAGACCTCAAAGATGCCTTCTTTACCATCCCTTTACACCCAAATTCTCAGGACCTCTTTGCCTTTACCTGGACTGATCCAGACAATCATCACTCCCCACAGCTGACGTGAACAGTCCTCCCATAAGGCTTTCGTGATAGCCCTCATTTCTTTGGCCAAGCTCTAGCATCAGACCTAACCTCTCTTGACCTTATTCCAAGTACTGTCCTCCAATATGAGGATGATCTCCTCCTTTGTAGTCCTTTGCTTAGACACTCTCAACAACACACTAATACAGCTCCTCAGTTTTCTAGCTGATTGAGGCTATCGAGTATCTCCCACCAAGGTTCAGCTCTCTCTTCCTAGAATCACCTATCTTGGAGTCCTTTTAACACCAATAAAAGATATATTACTACTGATAGAAAGTCCCTTATATCCACCCTACCACTCCCTACATCAAAAACAGATCCTGTCCTTCTTGGGCTTAGCTGGATATTTACGCCTCTGGATTCCTAATTTCTCTATCTTGGCACAACCCCTATATCATGCCACCCGAGGAGATGTTTCAGAACCCTTACAGGTAAAATCAAACATCCGTTCAGCCTTTGACACCCTTAAGCAAGCCATTCTCTCAGCCCCAGCTCTAACACTTCCTGACAGACACAAAGTTGTCCTAGGAGTTCTGGGACAAAATCAGGGCCCCTCCTTCACCCTTGTCACTTACCTATCAAAGCAATTAGATACCGCAATTCAAGGATGGCCAGCCTCCCTACATGCTCTGGCAGCAGCTGCACTCCTCACTCAGGAAAGTTAAAAACTTACTTTTGGAGCACCCACTGTCATTCGTTCACCACATGACTTTAAGGACTTACTTACTCACAAACCCAAGACCCTTCTATCTCCTTCATGCATCCAACTAATTCATGTCACCCTTCTTGAATCTCCCAAGTTCTCCTTTGAACGCTGTCCTACTCTCAACCTTGCCACCCTTACTTATCCCTAATTCTTCTGAGCCCCTCATCCATACTTGCAAAGAGGCATTAGAAGACCTGATGCCTCATTTCTCCCACATTTCCTCAACCCCTTTAAATAACCCTGACTTTACTTGGTATCTGAGAAGGCAATGGCGCCCCACTCCAGTACTCTTACCTGGAAAATCCCAAGGATGGAGGAGCCTGGTAGGCTGCAGTCCATGGGGTCACTAAGAGTCGGGCACGACTGAGTGACTTCACTTTCACTTTTCACTTTCATGCATTGGAGAAGGAAATGGCAACCCACTCCAGTGTTCTTGCCTGAAGAATCCCAGGGACGGGGGACCTGGTGGGCTGCCATCTATGCCATCTAAGTCATGAGTGAAGTGACTTAGCAGCAGCAGTTACTTGGTATATCAATGGCAGCTCCTCTATAACATCAGAAGGGAAAAAAGTAGCTGGATATGCAATTGTCTCTGACACTGAAATTATTAAATTCCATCCTCTCCCCTTGGGAACCTCTTCCCAAAAGGCAGAACTTACTGCATTAACTAGAGCCCTTACCCTCACAGCTAACAAGAGATCAAACATATACACTGATTCTAAATATACTTTCCACATCATCCACTCAAATGCTGCCATCTGGAAGGAATGAGGGCTCCTATCTACTAAAGACTCTCCAATAACTAACGCCCTAATTATACTCCAACTTTTTTTTTTTAATTTTATGTTTATTGGTTGTGCCAGGTCTTAGTTGTGGCATGCAAATTCTTACTGGCAGCATGTGGGATCTAGTTCCCTAACCAGGAATTGAAGCCATGCCCCCCTGCATTTGGAGCATGGAGTCTTAGCCACTGGACCACCAGGGAAGTCCCTATACTCCAACTTTTAAAAGCAGCTAACATGCCAATTGAAGTAGGCATCATACATTGCCGAGGTCACCAGGTGACCTCAGACCCCATTTCTGCAGACAGAGAAGCAAAACAAGCCTCACTCCAATCACCAGCTCAACGACTTATAGTAATCCCCAACATAAAACCCCTTTACCTCCCCGAAGAAAAACATGATTATTACAAGAGGATGCACAACCACAAAGAGACTGGTTACAAAAATAGGGCCGCTATGTCCTTCCCCAATCTCAGGCCACACAGATTCTTAAATACATTCATCAGGCCCTACATGTAGGCACTAAACCTCTTTATCATCTCTTAAGACCTCTTATCATCTATCCTAACCTTCTTTCACTCCTACAGCAAATCACTCACTCCTGTATTAGCTGCTCCTCAGTCTCATCGCAGGGAGCCCTAAAGCCTATTCCCTCATTCCCAACACACCAGGCTGGAGGACATATACCAGGAGAGGACTGGCAAATTGACTTCACTCATATGCCTCCAACACGAAAAATAAAACTCATGCTCACTCTAGTAGACACTTTTTCAGGGGGTGGATTGAGGCTTTCCCTACGAGATCAGAAACTGCCTCCGAGGTAACAGTTTCTCATATGAGAAATCAGCCCTCACTTTGGCCTCCCACTCTCTCTCCATTCCAACAACAGGCCAGCTTTTATCTCCCAAATCACTCAACAAGTAGCCCAATCTCTGGGACTTCCCTGGTGGTCCAGTGGCTAAGACTCTGAGCTCCCAGTGCAGGGGGCCCAGGTTTGATCCCTGGTCAGGGAGCTAGAGTCCACATGCTACAACTAAGACCTAGAGCAGCCAAATAAATAAATAAAATTTTATTTAAAAAAGTAGCCCAATGTCTTGGCATAACCTGCACACTACATATTCCTTACAGATCCCAATCCTTGGGAAAAGTAGAAAAGGCAAATTCTATCCCCAAAACACACCTAACCAAACTCTCTCTAGAACTACAAAGGCCAGGGACCGAACTCTTCCCGTGGCTTCGGCTCGCATTAGAGCTACTCCACAGGCCTGTCTTTCCTCAGTCCTTTCGAGCCCATGTACGGACTCCCTTTTCTCTTAGGTCAGATCCCTACTGCCAGCCCCTTGCTGGGAGATTATCTTCCACCCTTAACCTTATTAGACACCTTATGAGAGAACATGCAGATCACTCTCTCCCAAAGCCTCATCAAACAAATTCACCTGACTTAACACTCATACCGGGAATCGAGTCCTGCTTAAAACCTTACACCATAAGGACCTCAAGCCTCTAATGGACTGGTCCATTTAAGGTTATTCTAACCACACCAACAGCTGCTAAACTAGTAGGTCATTCCTCTTGGTTTCATATCTCTAGTTTAAAGCGGGCCCAGGAGACTCTCCATCTCTGCCAAGAAACATTCCGCACTCAGACGCTCCTCACTACACCAGCACTGTTCTGGGACCCACCAGGCTTCGACTGGATCAAAGTCCAGAAGAAACAGAACAGCCAAAAACAAACATTGGTAAGTAAAGCAAAGAGTCGGACACGACTGAGCGACTGAACTGAACTGAACTGAAAACAAAAACAGAAGTATTGGTTACTAATTGGACTGGGATTTCCCCTACTTACCCTATTCACGATAGGACTTTACTCTGTTTCCCCCTGAGTGGATTATCATTCAAAAGCTTTCCCTCTGTTTTACCTACTTCTCCATAGTTCTTGTTTTGGGGGGCATGGCCCTCCTTTTACTGTGATCAGCCTAGATGAATTCGTCATCTACTTTCTTTCACATAGTAACACAAGCCCTTTCCTTTCCTGGAAACACCACTGTTACTGATCTCCTTTTACTCCTTGACTTTATAACTGACCTTTGGCTCCAGGGAGATTTCATAGAGTTCACACCAACCCAAATTGATTTCTACACTTGGATTCTTATTTTTATCATTTTCTCCCCTTAGACATGAGCCATCATATCATGACTTTACTCTTACTTCCTCTTCTTTTACAGTCCAAACTTCACATTAATACCCTGCCTATGACTCACCCTGCCCCAAACCTTGCCTACCTATTCAGAACTCTAAATCTGACCCATCATTTACTCAATACCTCAAACCCAACCCTGGCCAGTGATTGTTGGATTTGTTGATCTCCTCGCCCAGAGGATCGGCACTCCCCATTTCCACAGATGAATGGACTCACATAAACACTTCTCTTTATCACACATACAAACGAGAATCTCTCTTTCTATCATACATATGTTATTTATATTCAATTGATCAAATTCACAATCTCGACAAGATACTGACCTCCCTCCTTACAGATCTCACTTCTACTCATAAAGGACCAGCTATAGCAGGACCTGATATGAAGAACTGACTCATTTGAAAAGACCCTGATGCTGGGAAAGGGTGAAGGTGGGAGGAGAAGGGGATGACAGAGGATTCGATGGTTGAATGGCATCATGGACTCAACGGACATGAGTTTGAGTAAACTCCGGGAGTTGGTGATGGACAGGGAGGTCTGGCATGCTGCAGTCCATGGGGTCACAAAGAGCCGGACATGACTGAGTGACTGAAATAAACTGAACTGACAGGAGGACCCACCACCTCTGACGTTCATCTACAACAACAGGCTCCTTTCTAAGTTTTTCCAGACAAAACTCTATAAACAATTCTTACCCCCAACCAGGAACTATACCACCACACCTCTGTAATCACACTTCACATCTCTCCTTCCTTTACCACGTCTCAGGAACTGCAGAACATTCTTTTACTTTCTCAGGGAGATTCCCTTCTGCATATGGTGTAAATACTCCTCTTGTAGGCTCTACACTGGCGAGTTCATTGTCAGTTTCAGAGACTACTAACAAGCTCCCAGAAAGACTCCTATTTGCTATCGATTTCAGCTGTTGCCTTCTTACTCCTGGAATATTTTTCTTATGTGGAACCACCACCTGTTTATGTCTTCCCACTAACTGGACAGGAAAACTGCACCCTGGTATATCTGGCCCCAGATATTTCTATTGCTCTTAACAATCAGACCCTTCCTATCCCACTAACTCATAACTGACCCAGACAGGCAATTCAATTCATTCCTCTATTAATCAGTTTAGGAATAGCAGCTGGGATTAGGACAGGGACCGCAGGACTCTCTTTAAATTACTATCAAAAGCTTTCTAAAGACCTCACTGACAGCCTAGAAGAAATAGCTACCAGCTTTATCACTATCCAAAACCAGCTAGATTCCCTGGCAACCGTGGTCCTCCAAAACAGAAGAGGATTAGACTTCCTCACAGCAGAAAAAGGAGGCTTATCCCTATTTTTGGAGGAAACCTGCTGCTTCTATGCCAATAAATCAGGGTTTGTAAAGGAAGTAGCAAGAAATGTGACAAACAGGGCCTTGAGAATACATCAACACCTCAGTAATTCATGGGAAAACTGGTTAAGTGATTGGAATTGGATGCCCTGGGTCCCACCTTTTCTAGGCCCTCTCCTTCTACTTACTCTCATCCTAACTTTTTGACCATGTTCAATGCATCTTTTTTCAAAAATTCTTCAGGACCACTTACAAGCCTTCACCAACCGAACTATCCACGAGCTACTTCTAACTCACTCAGATTATCAAAAACTTCGACCCCACACAAATCCCCTTGACCCACATTCCAGCTTTTTCTTTTCTCACCTCCATGAAGCCCCTGTCCCTCAGGAAGCAGTTACAGAAGACTGACCTTTGGCCCTTATCCTAAATCAAAAAGGCTGGAATGACAGGGCTCACATGGGGTCTCTTTGTTAACACAGCTCATTTTGTTGACCTCGCAAACAAAGAATAAAATCACAGTGATCCTTGAGACTGACCAAATTGCCCAAATGACATTCTGTTTTCTCACTGGCACCTACCTTCTCAAAGCTACAAGACCACCAGATTCCAGACTTCCGGCTACGTGAACACAGGACTCAACTACAGGCTAAAAATTAACCATCCCTTCAGAGAATTTTTTATTGGTGGAGTATAAGAAAGACCCCGTCAGAAAGGGAGGACACTGGTTCTCCTCAAGGGCCAGTCATCCTCTCTTTTCCCTCTAATAAATTTCCCTTTTCTTTCCCGGCTACTCGGCTCACTCTCTTTTTCCCTGCACTCGCCTTACACAAGCCTTTGCCTTATATAATCCCCTAGACTCCTCTCGGAGGGAGGGCACAGTTCTTGAGGCCTGAGCCTACTATGTTCCCCTCTCCAATGGCTGAGAATAAAAGCCACCTTTCTATTTTCCCCAAACTCTGTCTCCCTACTTTTCATTTGGCTTCGGTGGGCAAAGAAGGCCAAGATTTTGATTGGCAACAATTCTGGGGGCTTGTCCGGGATCTGGTCGCAGGCAGGAAGCCCCACAGGGCCCCTTGGCTAGTGGACAGCCAGGGACTCCTGCCATAGGGCCCTGCCCGGGATAACACCTGACCCTCCTGACCACTCGGCTGGGGAACTCTGAAACTGTGGTGGAGAACTGGAAAGAAGTTACCCTTTGCGGCTGCCAAGGCTCCTTTCGTCTTAAGGGCTCTTTTTTTCTTCTCTTGTCCACACCAGCCCAGACTTGGAACCAGGGAATACTAAATATTGAAGGATCAGAAAGAGGGTGTCTAGTAATGTCACAACACCCACCAGCATTTTGTAAGTTTCTTGAGGTACACCTTCTGTTTGGGGAACTGCTCGCTGCTGTTAAGTTGCTTCAGTCGTGCCCAACTCTGTGCAACCCCATAGACAGCAACCCACCAGGCCCCCCACTTCCTGGGATTCTCCAGGCAAGAACACTGGAGTGGGTTGCCATTTCCGTCTCCAATTTGGGGATTCCCCTCTATAAAAGCGGATCCTGTTGGTAAGGCGCTGCTTTGGAGAAGTGTCACAGGCTTAGTGGGACTTGAAAGTCACACCTGGGGCAGTTTTGCCTGTTGGTTTTTGGATTTGGGGCACTCCTGTGCCATTTGTTTTTTCTGGTCCGCTGGCATGGTTTTTTTTGTCTGTCTTGGTACAAACGTCTGGTACTAACTGCTCAAGATAAAATGGGAAGCACTATCTCTAAAGTTCCATCTCAGAGTCGATAGGTAAATTCCTAGCTGAACGGTCAACTATAATTATGACAAGTATTTACTTAATTGGAAGTTAAAGATGATCACGTAAAAAAATAATTAAAAAAATTTTTTTCCAGGGAGGCTTTTGTTGTTGTTGCGTACATAATTAAGGTGATGAGAACTTTGATAACTTTAAACAAAGCCCTCCTAGGGGTAAACTTACATTTCTCTGTGTTTTTGAGATGTAAATGTTCTATCTGATCTTCTTAAGTTCTATTGTGTGTTTGTTTGTTCCTGTTAGGCCTGTAAGAAGTCTTTTTATAATTTATTGGTGGCCAAGTGATGGATCCCTCTAAAATCAGAAAAACTAACAAATTATCAAATCTAGAGCGCTTTCCGGAGAAGGCAATGGCACCCCACTCCAGTACTCTTGCCTGGAAAATCCCATGGACGGAGGAGCCTGGTGGGCTGCAGTCCATGGGGTCGCTGAGTCGGACACGACTGAGCGACTTCACTTTCACTTCTCACTTTCATGCATTGGAGAAGGAAATGGCAACCCACTCCAGTGTTCTTGCCTGGAGAATCCCAGGGACGGGGGAGCCTGGTGGGCTACCGTCTATGGGGTCACACAGAGTCGGACACGACTGAAGTGACTTAGCAGCAGCAGCAGCAGCAGCAGAGCGCTTTCATTATAAATAACTGCTTTGTGAGTACCTATAAAACAAAAGTCAAATTAACCTGAGAACGAGAAAAACTGGTTTGGGGAAATGTCATTGTGATCTTCCCTTCAATGTCTCTTTGTTGTTCAGTTGCTCAGTCATGTCTGACTCTTTGCGACCCCATGGACTGCAGCACACCAGGCTTCCCTGTCCTTCACCATCTCCTGAAGGTTGCTCAAACTCAGGTCCATTGAGCCCGTGATGCCATCCAAACCCTCGTCCTCTGTCATCCCCTTCTCCTGCCTTCAGTCTTTCCCAGCATCAGGGGCTTTTCCAATGAGTCAGCTCTTCGCATCGGTGGCCAAAGTATTGGAACTTCAGTTTCAGCATCAGTCCTCCCAATGAATATTCAGGACTGATTTCCTTTAGGACTGACTGGTTTGATCTCCTTGCAGTCCAAAAGACTCTCAAGAGTCTTCTCCAACACCACAGTACAAAAGCATCAATTATTTGCCGCTCAGCCTTCTTTATAGTCCAACTCTCACATCCATACATGACTACTGGAAAAACCATAGCTTTGACTATACGGAACTTTTTTTGGCAAAGTAATGTCTCCGCTTTTTAATATGCTGTCTAGGTTTATCATAGCTTTTCTTCCGAGGAGTAAGCATCTTTTAATGTCATGACTGCAGTCACCTTCTGCAGTGATTTTGGAACCCAAGAAAATAAAGTCTGTCACTGTTTCCATTGTTTCCCCCATCTATTTGCCATGAAGTGATGGAACCGGATGCCATAATCTTAGTTTTTTAAGTATTGAGTTTTTTTTTTTTTTTATATTGCTTTTTAAGCCAGCTTTTTCACTCTCCTCTTTCACCTTTATCAAGAAGCTCTTTAGCTCCTCTTTGCTTTCTGCCATTATGGTAGTGTCATCTACATATCTGAGGTTATTGATATTTCCCCTGGCAATCTTGATTCCAGCTTGAGCTTCAACCAGCCTGGCATTTCATGTGATGTACTCTACATCAAAGTTAAACAGGGTGACAACATACAGCCTTGATGTACTCCCTTCCCAATTTTGAACCAGTCTGTTGTCCCGTTCCGGATCTAACTGTTGTTTCTTGACCTGCATATAGGTATCTCAGGATACAGGTAAGGTAGTTTGTTATCCCCATCTCTTTAAAAATTTTCTGCTATTTGTCGTGATCCACATAGTCGAAGTCTTTAGTTTAGTCAATGAAACAGAAGTAGATGTTTTTCTGAAAACCTCTTGTTTTTTTCTATAACCCAACAGATGTTGACAATTTGATCTCTGATTCCTTTGCCTTTTCTAAATCCAGCTTTTACATCTGAAAGTTCTCAATTCACATACTGTTGAAGCCTAGCTGAAAGGATTTTAAGCATTAGCTTGCTAACATGTGAAATGAGTGCAATTGTGCGGTAGTTTAAACATTTTTTGACGTCGCCCTTCTTTGAGATTAGAATGAAAACTGACCTTTCCCAGTCCTGTGGCCACTGCTGAATTTTCCAAATTTACTGGCATATTGAGTGCAGCACTTTAACAACATCATCTTTTAAGATTAAAACAGCTCAGCTAAAATTCCATCACCTCCACTAGCTTTGTTCCTAGTAATGTTACCTAAGGCCCACTTGACATAACACTCCAGGGTGTCTGGCTCTAGGTGAGTGAGCACACCATTGGTGTTATTTGGGTCATTAAGACTTTTTATTGTACAGTTCTTCTATATATCCTTGCCATCTCTTCTTAATATCTTCTGCTTCTGCTGGGCCCATACCCTTTCTGTCCTTTATTGTACTCATCTTTACATGGAATATTCCCTTGGTGTCTCTAATTTTCTTAAGGAAAACTCTAGAACTCTGGTCTCCAACATTAAAAATCAAACAAGTCTGTTCTATTTACCCTAGTTTTAAGTTATATATTTGAGGAGCTAAAAAAATTTACACTGAGATATCTGTCCAACAATTGAGATAGTCAGACAGAAAGGGCCTGACCTTCTCAGCTCTACCCAACTCTGGGGATCCTGGAGCCTTTTATATAAAAATAGCAATTTTACTTTGACTCACTTTATAAATTTAAAAAGGTCTTTGCTGAATGCCTTATACAAAACTTTAAAGACTAAACTTTATAACTCAGAATTTATACAACATAAAACTTCATAAAATAAATTTCAGTTTGACTAAAAATCTTGTCACTGATTTTAGTAACTTTAGGTGACAGAACTGTTTTTTGAAAAACTAAGCAGCTATCTTTGTCTTACAAATGTCTGAACCAAAATGTAAATACAGGCCTCAAGGACTTGCAACCAAGAAAAAAAAAAAAAAAGGTGACACTTAAATCTAAAGGCTCAAAAGGTCCCTTAGCCAAATTTACAGACAGCAGGCCTTGGTCATCTGAACAAACAACCTTAATATATACCAACTACTTATAAACTAGTAAGTTTATGTTGTAATACCTGATTCATAACTAAACTTTTAAATGAGTCCAAGAGATCTCTAGTTTGCCTGTTTATGTCTGTGTACATATTGTATATGAGATATCTCTGCCTCTAGAAAGTAACATCAAAACTAAGACCACAGAAAGAGAAAAGACAGTGTGGCTACTGTCTCTGGCCTTAGGCTCTGGAGAAAATAGGCTAGGCAAAATTTCTTTTAAAATTACAGAACCAGTTCTTTTTGCACATGCAATTAAAAAACAACTAACTTGTTAAAAAAAATGCCTTAAAAAAAAACCTTGAAGTTAACTCTTATCATGTCCTTAAGATACACAGCCCACTTTGCCTGAATTTCAGCTTTGGTTTAATTATTCAGTTCAGTTCATTTCAGTCACTCAGTCATGTCTGACTCTTTGTGATCCCATGAATCGCAGCACGCCAGGCCTCCCTGTCCATCACCATCTCTCAGAGTTCACTCAGACTCACGTCCATCGAGTCAGTGATGCCATCCAGCCATCCCGTCCTTGGTCATCCCCTTCTCCTCCTGCCCCCAATCCCTCCCAGCATCAGAGTCTTTTCCAATGAGTCAACTCTTCACATGAGGTGGCCAAAGTACTGGAGTTTCAGCTTTAGCATCATTCCTTCCAAAGAAATCCCAGGGCTGATCTCCTTCAGAATGGACTGGTTGGATCTCCTTGCAGTCCAAGGGACCACTGCTGTGTTTTCCAAATTTGCTGGCATATTGAGTGCAGCACTTTCACAGCATCATCTTTCAGGATTTGAACTAGCTCCACTGGAATTCCATCACCTCCACTAGCTTTGTTCGTAGTGATGCTTTCTAAGGCCCACTTGACTTCACATTCCAAGATGTCTGGCTCTAGATTAGTGATCACATCATCAAAATAGCTTATGCTCACCAATCTATAAAATGCTAATATAAAGGTCAGTTCTTGGTTGCTTAAAGAAAATAGGATGTGTGTTTTTGCTTAAAAAAGACGAGAAATAAAATTACATAGTTTTAAGAAAAAATAAGTTTGACTTACAGGTGACTGTTTCTAAATGGAAAAAGTGACAGATACAAAAACTTAAGAAAAAAAATAAACTTTTTTTTTAATTAAAAGTTTGTTTCTAAACCTTATCTCACTAATCTATCTTTGGATGACGGTCCAATGTCCTGTGACTTGGAACCAGAGGATTGCACATTCTGGAAAGGACAAAATTCAAAGGACCATCACCAACCTGGACAGAAGGACTCTTGACAAGTTTTCTTAACTAGCTCATGTACCATGAAACTGAAAGAAATTAATTCTTAGATCAATTTCCACTCACAAAGGGTCCCTGCATTGGACTGACCTAGAGAGAGGACGGCTGATCTCCAAATCACCTTGAAAACAATGCTCAGAGGAAAAACTACACTCACATGAAAATAAAAAGATGACATCAGAAGTAGACAAATTGCCTAAAATCCTCGACCTGATTTGTATGATCCTTTATAATGTTTTCTTGACTTCTTGGACCTTTACATATAAGTCAAACGTTTTTCTATGATAGACATGATCCTATGCTATTTTTAAGGATCAATTCAATTTTGGATTTGTGCCAATTACCTATGTCTAGCACTTGTAGATTACCTTAGTGGATTTCTCCACTTCAAGGCTCTAATTGGCTGATTGTTAAAAAATTTACCTTTAAAAAAATTATAGTCATGTTCAAGTCACTATTGACATTATAAAATCTCCTGACCTCGGGCTTTCCTGGTCGCTCAGATGGTAAAGTCTCCACCTGCAATGCAAGAGATCTGGTTTTGATCCCTGGGTAGGGAAGATTACCTGGAGGAGGGCATGGCAACCTACTCCAGTGTTCTTGTCTGGAAAATCCAATGGACAGAGGAGCCTGGCAGGCTACAGTCCACAGGGTTGCAAAGACTGAGCAACTAAGCACACACAGCTCTGACCTTGGCCATAAATATAAAATTTACTCTATTACTCAAGTTTAATCAGAGCAACAAACAAAATTTCAACAAAGAAATAAAACCTTCCACAATTACAGGATGGATTTATACAGTTAACATCAGGCTATGGTAATTTAAATTCAAAGGCTCCTCTATCCTGGGAACAATTAACTCATACTAAAGATAATTAGTCTAGTAACACTAGAAAACAGGCTGGGTGCCTTATGGACAATGCCAAAATATAGTTTCCCTAAGAAATAAAGATTGGTACAGAACAAACTAAATCAGATGACATAGGTATAATCTGGGTTATACTAGGGCAAAAGTGAAAAGTAAAAATCGCTCAGTCGTGTCCAACTCTTTATGACCCCATGGACTATATATATATAGTCCATGGAATTCTCCAGGCCAGAATACTGGAGTGGGTAGCCTTTCCCTTCTCCAGGGGATCTTCCCAACCCAGGAATCAAACCCAGGTCTCCTGCATTGCAGGCAGATTCTTTACCAGCTAAGCCATAAGGGAAGCCCAATATACTACAGGTAAGCTCCATATACTAGGGTATATACACCTAAGAGAGGTTCTTAAGTTCTTATTTATGACCTTACTATCACTGCCAACTATATTGTTTTGTATACTGCCTGTTTCATAAAGTATTGTCCCTTGCATTATGAAGTGTGTGACTGAGCCACTGATAAAATGATGGTATACAGTTCCACATAAGATCAATGATTATAATAGTGTGGCTCTAGATATGGGAAAAAAAAAAAAACAAAAGAAAAATATTTTATTGGACCACAAGAGACTAATAAGTACAGGTAGTTCAGAGAATTTTGAATACTGTTTTATGGTCTAGTCCAGTAATTGCACATTGAGTGGCCTGTCGACAAAATTTTCACAAGACCTGGGAATGAAAGTGCAGTTCCTAGCACTGTGACCTTTCATTACATGAAAAGGTCATGTAATGCCCTCAAACCATGATCAAATTCATTACACTGAAGGGGCTCTGCCAGTTGGAAATTGGCACTTGTCATCTGTCTCTACAAAGATTGGCCACTAAAGCTGCTGACCTTCAACACCCCTGAAAGGAATTCAGGGTGGAAATTAGGAATGAGGCACTCTATGCTCTGGAAAAACTGGCAGAAGTGGCCTTCAGATAATTAAGACACTTTCAGGAGGTGATTTTTATGAACCCTGATTCTTGCATTTTATCATACCTAGAGGAACACTAATGTCATTGACAATGACAGTCACTTTGGCTATTAAGTAAAAATTATAATTAATGTCAAAATAACTATGGAAATAACTAGGTGACACTACGGTGTGATTTCAGAAAACTCCTTGTTTTGTTAAGAAATTGAGTTTTCTGAGCTGTGTCAGAATCAGGATGCCATCAGCCATTCTAAAAACAGATCTGCCAGCAGCAGGTGACTACAACCTTATTTTATTTTTTAAGATCTCTTCTTGAACTGTTATATGTTTAGACAATGGAACTGCTCTGGACCGTATGTTGAAAAACAAGAAAAATGCATGTGTAAAAACCAATAGCCATGTTAAAGGTTAAGACCTACCATCTCCTCTTCTATCGTACACTTCTCCTCCTGCCTTCAGTCTTTCCCAGCATCTGGGGCTTTTCCAATAAGTCAGTTCTTTCCATCAAGTGGCCAAAATATTGGAGTTTCAGCTTCAGCATCAGTCCTTTCAATGAATATTCAGGACTGATTTCCTTTAGCATGGACTGGTTGGATCTCCTTGCTGTCCAAGGGACTCTCAAGAGTCTTCTCCAACACCACAGTTCAAGAGCATTAATTCTTCAGCACGCAGCTTTCTTTATAGTCCAACTCTCACATCCATACATGACTACTGGAAAAACCAAAGCTTTGACTAGGCAGACCTTTGTTGGCAAAGTAATGTCTCTCCTTTTTAATATGCTATCTGGGTTGTGAGCTTATCTTTTCTTCCAAAGAGCAAGCGTCTTTTTATTTCATGGCTGTAGTCACCATCTGCGTGATTTTGGAACCCAAGAAAATAATCTGTCACTCTTTCCATTGTTTCCCTATCTACTTGCTATGAAGTGATAGGACCAGATGCCATGATCTTTGTTTTTTGAATGTTGAGTTTTAAGACAGCTTTTTCACTCTCCTCTCTCACTTTCCTCAAGAGGCTCTTCAGTTCCTTTTCACTTTCTGCCATGAGGGTTGTATCATCTGCATATCTGAAGTTATTGATATTTCTCCCAGCAATCAAGATTCCAGTTTGTGCTTCATCCAGCCTGGCATTTTGCATGATAAACTCTGTATATAAGTTAAATAAGCAGGGTGACAATATACATATTTGACATACTCCTTTTCCAATTTGGAACCAGTCTGTTGTTCCATGTCTGGTTCTAACTTGCTTCTTGACCTGCATACAAATTTCTCAGGAGGCAGGTAAGGTGGTCTAGTATTCCCACCTCATTTTCCAGTTTGTGGTGATCCACACAGTCAAAGGCTTTGGTGTAATCAATAAAACAGAAGTACATGTTTTTCTGAAATTGTCTTGCTATTTTTATGATCCAATGGATGTTGGCAATTTGATTTCTGGTTCCTTTGCCTTTCTTAAATTCAGTTTGAACATCTGAAAATTCACGGTTCACGTACTATTTAAACCTGGTTTGGAGAATTTTGATCATTACTTTGCTAGTGTGTGAGAAGAGTGTAATTGTACAGTAGTTTGAACATTCTTTGACATTGCTCTTCTTTGGGATTGAAATGAAAACTGACCTTTCCCAGTCCTGTGGCCACTGCTGAGTTTCCCAAATTTGCTGGCATATTGAGTGCAGCACTTTCACAGCATCATCTTTTAGGACATGACTGAGCGACTTCACTTTCTTTCTTTTCTATAAACATAATAAGGCAAAAAGTTATAATAATTAATGAACTAAGTCTTCATCTCAAGAAGTGAGAAAAAGAACACTGAAACAGTAAATTTTATAAAGTTGAAGGACAGCAGTTCTGCTTCCAGCCACATGGACAAGACTCACCCTCCACGCAATGCAACTAGAGTAGCCCCCAATCACCCACAAGGAGGGAAAGCCCGCATGCAGCAACAAAGATCTGGCACAGCCAAAAAAATAATGTACACTATAAACCATAAACCAATCAGTGGATAAAACCAAGAGTTAGAGCTAATAAGCCAAAAAAAGAGATGAAGCGAAATCATTTAAAAAAAACCTAATTCAAAATAAAGCAATAAAAAAGGGAAAATGACAAGAGGGAAGGGGACAAATAGAATCAGATAGCTGCCTCACCACGCCACCTGCTCTAGAGCGAGTCATGGTGGTGGCACTGGTGGCCTGGTTGCTCCTGGCATCCATGGCTGGCATGCAGCAGTAGCAGGACCCCACTAACCTCAAGGCCGTCAACATTCGGGGCAAGTTGGTGTTGCTGAAGAAGTACGAAGGCTAGGTGTCCCAGGTGGTGAATGCAGCTAGCAAATGCAGCTTCATAGACCAGCACAGCAGGACCTGGGGCCCCAGCACTTCAATGTGCTTGCCTTCCCCTGCAACCAGTGTGGCCAGCAGGAGCCCGACAGCAGCAAGATTGAGAGCGTTGCCCCGCCGCACCTACAGTGTCACTTTCCCCATGTTTAACAAGATTGCAGTCGCCAGCAGTAGTGTCCACCCTGCCTTCAAGTGCCTGATGGAGACTTCTGGCAAGGAGCCCAGCTGGAACTTCTGGAAGTACCTAGTGGCCCCAGATGGAAAGGTGGTAGGAGCTTGGGACCCAAGCATGATGGTGGAGGAGATCAGGCCCCAGGTTACAGCGTGGGTGATGAAGCTCATCCTGAAGAAGCAAAAAGACTTATAACCACTTTCCTTCCTCTCCCCCATCCCCTCCCCGCACCATGCATGAGTGACCAGAGCAAACTCAAATGGTGCTACAAAGAGCCCACAGACTCTCCTCCACTCTTATCCTGATACCTAACCCATCACTCCCATCAGAGGAAAATTCTAGTAGTTTGATTATTTGAATGTTAGAGCAACCTCTAGGAACAAGTGAGAGTTCTTGACCAATGACTTACCAGCTGGTAAGAACCTCTAGCCCATGAAAACATGTGGCAAATAGAAGCATTTCAAGCAATAATCTCCTATCTATAAAGCAGGATCAATTCCTACCTCACAGGGCTATTGTGAGGATGAGGATGAAAAGCCTATGGAAGTGCCAAGGGCAGTGCCAGCTAACCAGGAGGCATTCAAGAAATGGTTTTTGCATATGAACCAAAAAATAAGTTGTGATCAACAAAAACTTGAACCCAGCATGAATTTCTAGCCCTAAGAATCCAGGCCAAATATTTGCTGTTGTTACTGTTTTCCTATGTATTTTTTTCAATTACAAAAGTAATACAATTCATTGTAAAATAATACATGATACAAAATGAAAAATGAAAGCATCTCCCTCAAAAAAAAAAAATAATCAGATAGCTAGATGAAATACTAAAACTTAAACATATCGATAATCACATTAACTAAGTGATCTAAGTATCTCAATTAAAACTCAGACAATGTAAGATTATGTAAAAAGACCCCAATTGCATTGCTTCTTAAGTGTGTTAAGAAACATACTTATAATACACAAGGGGAGTGACATTAGCAACATGGCAGACTAGGAAGCTCCAAGTTTATGTTCCCCAACAAAAACCTAAAACTAAATTTGAAGAGAAAA
Organism: Cephalophus harveyi; assembly: GCA_006410635.1. NCBI lineage: Eukaryota > Metazoa > Chordata > Mammalia > Artiodactyla > Bovidae > Cephalophus > Cephalophus harveyi. Next base: position 193,332 of record SJYT01042474.1, read on the forward strand.
AAGCAAGCAAGCCAAATTGTCAGAACCAACTGTCAGCACTTCTGAAAAAGTCACAGCTTTACAGCAACAGAACAAGTGTCCAGTCAAGAAAAAGTCATTTTCAGAATCATGGGGAAGTTTTGCAGAATTCTTACTCACCTTCATCCCAGGTTCTCCCTAGGACAGTGGTAGTTGTGGTCTGAAAGCAGCTGCCTGGTTCCCAGTCCCCTCCCTTGAACTGGAGGAAACACAGCAGATTATTTGCAAGTGGTTGCCTATGTGCTTTCTACCTATCCACCATGTTCCATGTTCCTTTCTTCTTGCCTTCTTTTGGATTATTGATCTATTTCCTTCCCTCTTGTTTGAAATGTGTCAGTTCAGTTCAGTCGCTCAGTCAGGTCCTACTCTTTGCAACCCCATGAATCGCACCACACCAGGCCTCCCTGTCCATCACCAACTCCCGGAGTTCACTCAGACTCACGTCCATCGAGTCAGTGATGCCATCCAGCCATCTCATCCTCTGTAGTCGCCTTCTCCTCCTGCCCCCAATCCCACCCAGCATCAGAGTCTTTTCCAATGAGTCAACTCTTCGCATGAGGTGGCCAAAGTACTAGAGTATCAGCTTTAGCATCATTCCTTCCAAAGAAATCCCAGGGCTCATCTTCAGAATGGACTGGTTGGATCTCCTTGCAGTCCGAGGGACTCTCAAGAGTCTTCTCCAACACCACAGTTCAAAAGCATCAATTCTTTGGTGCTCAGATTTCTTCACAGTCCAACTCTCACATCCATACATGACTACTGGAAAAACCATAGCCTTGACTAGATGGACCTTAGTCGGCAAAGTAATGTCTCTGCTTTTGAATATGCTATCTAGGTTGGTCTTAACTTTCCTTCCAAGGAGTAAGCGTCTTTTAATTTCATGGCTGCCGTCACCATCTGCAGTGATTTTGGAGTCCCCCAAAAATAAAGTCTGACACTGTTTCCACTGTTTCTCCATCTATTTCCCATGAAGTGATGGGACCGGATGCCATGATCTTCGTTTTCTGAATGTTGAGCTTTAAGCCAACTTTTTCACTCTCCTCTTTCACTTTCATCAAGAGGCTTTTGAGTTCCTCTTCACTTTCTGTCATAAGGGTGGTGTCATCTGCATATCTGAGGTTATTGATATTTCTCCCTGCAATCTTGATTCCAGCTTGTGTTTCTTCCAGTCCAGCATTTCTTATGATGTACTCTGCATATAAGTAAAATAAGCAGGGTGACAATATACAGCCTTGACGGACTCCTTTTCCTATTTGGAACCAGTCTGTTGTTCCATGTCCAGTTCTAACTGTTGCTTCCTGACCTGCATACAGATTTCTCAAGAGGCAGGTCAGGTGGTCTGGTATTCCCATCTCTCTCAGAATTTGCCCCAGTTTATTGTGATCCACACAGTCAAAGGCTTTGGCATAGTCAATAAAGCAGATGTT
>SJYT01042474.1:194822-264913 GCA_006410635.1 Cephalophus harveyi
CAGTCTGTTGTTCCATGTCCAATTCTAACTGTTGCTTCCTGACCTACATACAGATTTCTCAAGGGGCAGGTTAGGTGGTCTGGTATTCCCATCTCTTTCAGAATTTTCCACAGTTTCTTGTGATCCACACAGTCAAAGGCTTTGGCATAGTCAATAAAGCAGAAATAGATGTTTTTCTGGAACTCTCTTGCTTTTTCCATGATCCAGCGGATGTTGGCCATTTGATCTCTGGTTCCTCTGCCTTTTCTAAAACCAGCTTGAACATCAGGAAGTTCACGGTTCACATATTGCTGAATCCTGGCTTGGAGAATTTTGAGCATTACTTTACTAGAGTGTGAGATGAGTGCAATTGTGCAGTAGCTTGAGCATTCTTTGGTATTGCCTTTCTTTGGGATTGGAATGAAAACTGACCTTTTCCAGTCCTGTGGCCACTGCTGAGCTTTCCAAATTTGCTGGCATATTGAGTGCAGCACTTTCACAGCATCATCTTTCAGGATTTGAAATAGCTCTACTGGAATTCCATCACCTCCACTAGCTTTGTTTGTAGTGATGCTTTCTAAAGCCCACTTGATTTCACATTCCAGGATGTCTGGCTCTAGATGAGTGATCACACCAGTATATGAGAGCAATCATTTTCCAACTCTTCTTAAAAGAATATTTTCAATCTTTTTAATGGAATCGCCCATCTAGCAGTAGGTGAAAAAATACCTTATTTTATTTGAGTATCTTTAATTAGGATTAGTTTTCTTTTATATAAAGCATATATTAATTTGTGTTTCTTTATAAATTTCATTCTTCACCTATTTTTCTAATGGCTACTCATTTATAGTCTTAATTATTCTGTAATGCTCTTTATGTATTTAAAATCAAATCGGTGTCAGTTATATAATTGATGGACCAGTTTCTCTGTTTGCTATTTTTCTTCCATTCTTATTATTACATTTTGTCATATAGAAGTTGTAACTTCTAAGGCAGCCAATTGTATTGCTATTTTCCTTTTTGGTTTCTAGCTTCACTGGAGTTCTTCGAATTTCTCAGCCACTACATTATAAAATGTACTCAGGGGTTTCTAGTTTCCTGTCACATCTTCGATCCTCCTGGAGTTTGTGTTGAGGTACAGAGTGAGTGGTGACCTCCTTTCCCATCCTCTTTCCCTTTATTTTCTACCTGCAGAGGCATTCCTGTTCAGAAACCCAAAGTTCATCTGAGACCCTTCCCTTCTCGTTGTCCCACACATCCAGGTAGTAACTTAAATAGCCCTCATGAACTTCTGAAGTTTTACAAACTTTATGAAATATTTCCACACATATGACCTCATCTGAGCTTCTTCACAGCTGGGAAGGAATTAGGTGAGCCCTCCTTCCCAAGTTGCCTTTATTAACACGTGTTCAGGTACATGCTGGGGAGGAAGAAGAGGAAGCCTGAGAAGTTGTGACTTACTCCAGGAGGTTCCAAGAGTGAGAAAAAAAATGAAGCTCATCCTAAAGCCCATCTCATCCCTTTTATAACAACACATCAACTCTGAAACCTTATCAATCTAGCTGTTGTAAATCTGCCCTGTGTATCCTGTTTTCCCTTCCAAATACTCCAGTTGACATTTTTATTATCTCTTACCTGCATCTTTTCAGACACCCCACACCCCACACCCTATCATTATACACAAGGTTTTAGATAAATCTTCTTTGGGTTCTGTTTGCCTGCTTAGAAATCCTTCAACATACTGCGTAGGTCTTTGCCAGGCACATAAAGACCTTCAAGATATGGCCTCAGCTGGTCTTTCACGTTGTCTACATTTATTCTTCTCCAGGGACTGTGGGTTTCAGGAACGTGAAGGATTTCCCAGTCCTCGAGCCTGCCTCATACTGCCCTATATCCACGCCTTCCTCAGAGAATATCCACTGTCTCTCCTTTCTCTATGTTTTCCCAGGTGGCTCAGTGATAAAGAATCCACCTACCAAGCAGGAGATGTGGTTCAATCCCTGGGTCGGGATATCCCCCGGAGAAGGAAATGGCAACCCACCCCAGTATTCTTGCCTGGGAAAGCCCATGGACAGTGAAGCCTGCCTGGCTACAGACCGTAAGATCATGAAGAGTTGGACGTGATTTAGTGACTAAACAACTCCTTTCTCTCCTTGCTTAGGACCCAGCCTAAATCCCACAGCCTTCATGAAACTCTCCCTGGAGTCTTCCAGTGAACATTTTCTCTTTTCCCCCTTTAACTTCCCACAATCCTTTATCAGGGTCTCTCTCATGACTCACAATTTTCTACTTTATAGCCTGTGCCAGTGTCTTAATTTTCTTATCAGACTGTCAACTTCTTGAGTTAATAGATTGCTTCTTCTTTAAATTTTATCACCCCTCTCCCAATGCTTAGAAAAATGACTAGCACAGGTAAATATTTGAAAAATAAAGCATTTAGTGACTGAATGTACAAATGTAAGAATGATGGAATGCAGGGATAAAGTGAGTGGGTGACTTTGGATTATTTTGAGAAGCCTCTATATTGGGAAAGGTTTTCTCCTTTTATCTCTTTTGCCTGCCCCAATGCCCACTAGCACACACTCTTGGTAACTTAAGTCTGAAATCCCACCAGTAGAAGACCGCGATTTCCATTTATCACTTTGATCTGTGCAAAATGTTGATGTTCTAAGAATTAGAAGCCCACATTTCTCAGAGAAATGCTTCATCATCTATGACAAGGGTCCCCAACCTCAGGGATCTAATGTCTGATGATCTGAGGTAGAGCTGATGTAATAAAAATGAAATAAAGTACACAATAAATGTAATGCATTTGAATTATTCCAAAACCATCCCCTCCACCCCATTTCATGGAAAAACTGTCTTCCACGAAACTGGTTCCTGATGCCAAAAAGGTGGTGGTCTATGATGAATGAAAGATTTGAAAAAGGGAATTTCCCCAAAGCCTAGGGATGGTTGCATATAGAATAGAATACCAACCCTCACAAAGGCCACAGAAGAGAAGCAGAAGGGAAAATTGGGCCAATTTGGAGGAATTGGCCATTAATACAAGAGTCTGTCTTCTTTCCAACCCTGTGGCTTGGTTTACAGCCCTCAGAGTTCCACATAGGAACCTTTTTTTCTTTATCTCTCACCCCTCACCTGTGACAGCCCAGCTGCCCTCTGGGGAGCTAAGGTTTAGGGTCTGCTAGGCTGCCCTTGAGACAGCACAGCCTGTCACACACCCCTACTGCCCCTCTGGCCCAGGGAAGTCCTTGTTCCCAACAGGGACACCATGTCTCAGAGAGGAGAGGAACAGCCGTGGGACACGTGGAAAGGATGGTATGTTTGAAAAGAAAACTGGCCAACAACACCCTCTCACCCCAAAGGCAAGGCATCACTTTAGAGAAGGCTGAGTGCCAATTTGTTAGAATTGAATAAATCAGATTTCTAATGTTTAGTAACAGATGTTCTGGCTACAAGTCATGAAATCATTTAATATCGCTTTATGCTCCGGTAATAAAAAAAAAAGTCATCTGGCTCCACTTGGCCCAGGTTACATATCTTCCTCAAAAGGTCAAAATGATTTGATGCAACTCTTGGATCAAAAGGCCTAATGCTCTCTGTGTTACAGGCTATGGATGGGGTTCGCTCAGAAAACCGGGCAGATGCTGGCATCATGTATCCAATGGTCTGAGGTGTGCCCTTGATATCCCCCCAAACTTGCTCTAATTCTGGGCCCTGAAGAATCTGAATGCTCTCCAGAAGGCTCATTTTTTCCATCCTCCACATATCTCACACCTGGCAGTGTGAACATCCCAGGAAGGTAAAAATAGGTTGACCAGCTATCCTGGATGTGACTGGCAAGATACCAGAGCTTTATCTCTACAGCCCTGAAGGGGAGCAAATAACTAGGAACGATTTGGCCTTCTCAGTGCAGGCTTTGCAGATAGGTTTGGACTCATCTCCTGAGATGGGGAGCAAGGGGGAAATGTGCCTGATGAAGCCTGATAATAAATCAGGCTTCAACATGGATAAACGGTGAAATTGCCAAGATGACTCAAATATTGAAATAACCAAGTTAATCAAAAAGATCTAAAGAAAACTGTGATAAATAACAATACGGTGATTCCTTACCCTCAGAGAAAATCTAAGGGAAAAATCAAACAAAGACAAGCTTGGGGATCAAAGATGGAGATGGCCTCATTGGAGCACCATTCCAGAAGCAAATTGAAGGGAGATAAAGGGGGATCCAAGGGCTGTAAAAAAGGAACCGTTACTGCAACTTCTCAAAGAGAGTGATAATTCCTTCCTAGGAAGCTTGATGTCAATACTTAGTAAAATAAATGACAAATGCTGAGCAGCAACATAAACACCACATAGGATCACGAATCATAGAAGAGGACATGACTTGGACTCGGAGGATACTGGAGGCCATGGTGCCAAGTAAATCTTACAGCTAAATTAACACACACATCACACACACACACACACACACACATACACACACACACACACAGGCTCCAGCAGCAGGTAGGAGAAAGGCAGACAGCAGCCTGAGAGATGCTTCTGAGGCCCCTTTCCTGCTAGCCCAAGCCCATTATACCTCTCCCGAGAAAGCCCCCTTTCCCCGATCCTTGCCCACAAACGAAATCTCACATTCAGGTCCTCACTGCATTCCTGCATGGAGATGCCCAACCCTACATCCACTGTGTTAGATTCTCTGGGGACAGAAACCTCAAGCATTTGCTGGAGTTTAAAGCAGCTGATAGCTTATCTGGGGAACTGAGATGCAAATAAATGAGCATTGTGCCCAAAGGCATGGGGAGAACCCAGAGGGGGAGTAAACACTGGGCACAGGGTCTAGATTTGTACAAAGATGCCTTGTTACCCCAGTTATGTTGGTGGTGTTGGTGGTGTTCAGTCGCTAAGTTGTGTCTGACTCTTTTGTGACCCCCATGGACTATAGCCGATCAGGCTCCTCTGTCCATGGGATTTTTCAGGCAAGGATACTGGAGTGGGTTTGCCATTTTCTTCTCCAGGAGATCTTCCTGACTCAGGGATCAAACCCATGTCTTCTGCATTAGCAGGCAGATTTTTCTTTATGGCTGAAATGTCTGCAGATCTATGGAGAGAAGTCAATCTGTGGCTCTTGCGCTCAGGCTCCTAGATCAGAATGCGAATCAAGGCAGCAGGAAGCGTGGATGGAGCATCATTCTATGGTCATCTAGATAAAGCACAGGGTCCGGGTTTCCTGAAACAAATCTGAGGTTACATGGCTTGAGAAAAAGGTCCTGGGCTGGTTCAGGATTCCCATGATGCTGTGAAAGTTTTAAAATGTTGTTGATTAATGGAGCACTTTGTTTTTTGAGGGCAGAGACTAAAGGCAATAAGTAATGGTGGTGCCCAACCCAGCCAGATGAGGAATGTCTGAGAATCAGAGTGTCAGGGCCCAGAGAAATTAGAAAGAGGATTCGGTAACTCAACTCCATGAATGATAGATGGGGAAGCGGAGACTCAACCGGGAGACCTGAATTCCCATGAACACGGTGCTGGCAGGTGGCAGAACGGGAAGTTAGATCTAATCTGGTCATGGTTCCTCGGGGGGAAAGCATCCTTGCCTACTCACCTTTCCATTTTAAGAAAATCTCTTGGAGTTAGCGGAAATGCAAGGGTACCATCTGCTCTGTTTGGGTAATGTTTGCTGTAGTAATCAAGCTCTCACTTTCTTTACCTTAAGACATCTTGCTTTGAACCTGTAGCCCAAGGTCTAATTTTCTCTGTGCCATTGTATCAGAAGCAATGAGGAAGTTGGGGGAACTTCTTTAGAGAAGAACAGAAGTCCAGACAAGAACCTTGAGCTGAGATGGAGTACTAAGAGTCAAGGGCATGGCGAGTGGCTGGCCAGAGCTCCTGGCCATTGATTTAGAGAAAGACTGGGGGTCCACTGGTGGCCCTTGCATTAAATTTCTGCTTCTGCCACTAAGCGTGTGAGGTCGGGCAAGTTTCTTACTATTTTTCATTGGCTTTAAAGGCCCATTTTCCCCTATATTTTAAAATCTCTGAAATTTTGATACACCTTGCTACTAATGAAGGTATCAGAGATTTTTGTCTTCCTTGGGTGATGCCAATTGTATTTAAGGTTTGATAACATTTAACAGTATTTCTGATCTGTTCATCTATAAGATGGAAATACTAAAAACTGTTTTGAAATTTATAAGGGTCAAATTAGATGATGTTTAAAAAGAAAAGAAAGCATTCAGGAGAGTATCCTGTATTTAATAATGGTCTCAAATGGGAAATATAGGTATTGAACGATAACTCCCTCTCCAGGTCATCTGAGTCACGTTGTCCCCAGTCCTTGGTTCACAAACAAGATGACCTGATAAATGCGTGGGGGCTGCTCTCTAGTTACTCAGCAGCATGTGGGCTCTTCTGGGACCAAGGATCGAAGCCATGTCTCCTGTGGCAGGCAGAGTCTCCACTGCTGAGCCATCCAAAAAATTTTTTGAAAATTATTTGACAGATTTATTATAAAACGTAATCACTGTTGAAATAAGTTTACCAGAATAACGACTTTAAAAAAGATGACCTGGGAAAATTGAATAATACAAATACCTAATACCTATAGAATGGCTTGTTCGGTTCAGACCCGCCAGTTGGTAGATGGCCCTGTGGCTCAGGAAGCTTGTAAGCAGTGTGGACGATCTGATGGCTAGCAAGACGGTGAACGGGGGCTTTTGGGCTTCCCTGGTGGCTCGGTGGTAAAGAACCCATGTGCCAATTCAGGTAGATGCAGGAGGCTCGGGTTCGATCCCTGGGTCAGGAAGATTCCCTAGCGAAGGAAATGGCAACCCACTCCAGTATTCTTGCCTGGGAAATCCCCATGGACAGAGGAGCCTGGCAGGCTTATAGTCCATGGGGTCACAAAAGAGTTGGACTCAACTCAGTGACTAAACGACAACATGGGTTTTGCTTCACTTTATTTTGCAGCACTCCGAGGATACAGTGAGCTCCCTACCTGTTGAAGATCACACAGTTAACAGCAAATCTCTGGTTTCCGTCATTTCTCTGTGATAGCACCCCATGCTTTCCACCACCAAGGGGATGAGCTGAGAGTTGAGTACTGCGCGCTCAGGGAGACCCCTGCACTTTCTATTGTCTGGAATCAGACCTCTTCCTCTGGGTTCTAGTGCAGGTGGACAATAGACTTTTCTATCCATCCTAGGAAACTGGATTAACATGTTGGAATAGGTGTCAGGAGCTGGGAGGAGAACTACCACAGGTGTTACAGAAATGAGTCCTGCGAACATGTCTAATCCTGACTCGGCCTAAGACCCTTCCTCGCTCCTCCTGGTGCAAAGCCCCAACCATGACAACCTCACATAGAAGCGAAGGCGGTGGGAAACACCATCAGGGTCTTGTTACAAGGGTTTGAACTCAAACAATCTCCTGATGGCTTCTCTGGGCCGAGGCCAACGGCAATGGTGTGTTCTTCACAAGTAGTCTTTTCCCATTTCTGGGACTCCCCGAGGTGTATTCAATAATGCGCTCCTCATTCTGCAGCAGATGGAAAAGTGTTTAAAAAGGTGCCAGGTTTATTTATGGAAGCATGAGATTGAATTTAAGAGATGTGCTTGGCCAAGATGAAATGTGAGCGCTCAAAACAGGAAGTGTATTTTACTGCCTATTTATTTTATTGCCGTATCAGCTGCCCGGAGCCGGAGAATCCTTCCTCTCAGGAATTATTTATTTTCTAACTTCTGAACCAGAACATCTTGACCATCAGCATTTACGCTCCTTGCTGCCAGATTCCCAACTACAAACATGTGCCTTGCTGTCATTCAGAGGGGATCCACTGAGGTTACAGGGAAAAACATTTGGCCTCTAATAGTTTGTACTGAATCCTTTTCTTTTTTTTTTAATGTAAGTGGAGATGTTTCAAACAAATTGAATCAAAAGGACAAAAGATGATATAAATCTTAAAATAGCTCTTAGAATCATAGAGGAATTCTTGATCTCATTTATCTCAAAATATCAAATACTCAGTATTCTGTCCTTACCTTTTAATGGGGAGCTTCTCAGGTGGTTTTACTCGTAAACAAACTTCCTGTCAATGCAGGGATGGAAGAGATGTGGGTTCAATCACTGGGTCAGGAAGATCCCCTGGAAGAGGGCATGGCAATCCTCTCCAGTATTCTTGCCTGGAGACTCCCATGGACAGAGGAGCCTGGAGGGCTACAGTCCATAGGGTCCCATAGGACTGAAATGACTTAGCATGCATGCACACACCATTTAATGATATGAAGAATTTCATGGAAGAAAATGAATGTCTAGTCATTTGGACATATTGCTATTTATCTGGTGAGAATGAAGCCATGGACCCTAATTTAGTGACTTGTTCAGAGTATAGTTCTCCCCTCCCGCACTGATACTTTCACAACTTTTCAAGAGTTGAAAGTTACTACTCTAGTCTTCATTAAAAAGGCCGATAATAATTTGTCAGAAACAACATTTGATATTTGAAGAAATAACCTGATGCACACAAAAGCAAGAATGAAAACTCCGGAGGAATGAAATATACATGAACAAAAAAACAAGCTCTGAAAGCAAGCATGAATATTATTGTTAAAAAAGGAGGGGCAGAGCTGCTCTGTAAGACTTTTTAGGAAAAGCCATCCCAGCCTAGTCCACTAGAGTCATCTAGACCATCTAGTCTGAATGTTTGGGAAAAGGTATCTTTTCTCACGTGGATTTTACCTGCAAAACTCAAGCTGCTTGGGAGAAGCCCTTAGGCAGAAGACGCGTTACAATGACGCCACCTGCTGGATACTCTCTGAAACTTTTTTTTAAATCTCGTCTTTCTCCCACTCAAAACTCAATGACTCCCTATTGCGGACGGAAAACGAATCTTAAATCCCTGGCGTTGAACGCCGTTTCTAATCTCACATAAGTTTATTTTCATGTCTCGTGTCCCAATAGCCCTTTGCATGGGTACTCTGGTGACATTTCTCAGGATAAATTCAAATGTTCTAACTCCTCATTCACAAGCCCAGGATTAATTCAATGCGTAAAACAGAGGAGCAGTTTGGCAGAATAAAGCCGCAAGGTATGAGGTGCCCACATTATGTGGGACACCCCAATGCTCCTAACAACTGAAGACTGAGTTTAAACAGGAGAAATGTTAGCAATAGAAAAACAGGTGAAGGACACGAATACACACACAAAATACACGTTAAAGTAAATATCAGAAAGCAGATGGATAACTTCACAAATGATAAAAAAATCCAAATGAAAGTCAAGCAATATCATGTTTGTCTATCAAGTTTAAAATGATTGCTTTTATTTTTTTTATTTTTTCCAGGATGGGGAACACGTGTATACCAGTGGCGGATTCATGTTGATGTATGGCAAAACCAATACAATATTGTAAAGTAGTTAATCTCCAATTAAAATAAATAAATTTATATTTTAAAAAATAAGTAAAATAAATAAATAAAATGATTGTTTTAAAAATGATGCTGTGCTGTATTGTGAAGGTCTAGAAAATAAACCATCGCCTAGGCTTTTGCCAGACAGCACTTCTGAAAGTCAATTTGTAAATGTTCGTTGCAGGCCTTAGAATATGAATGAGTACACTTTAGTCCAGAAATTCTATATTAAAAATTATCTTTAGGCTATTATCACAGTTTTGTCCTAGGATATATTCCACTAGAATGATGGCTATCATGGCAGGGTTAATTGCAACAGATAAAAGTTCGAAAATCTTACATGGCAAACCATAGGAGATTTGTTATATTCATGTGATAAATTTAAATAATCACTGCCATTAATATTGTGACAAAATTGTTTATTATAAGTGTATCATTCATATATTATTTAGTGAAAAGTAGAATACTGAAGATCAACATATTCTGTTGGATTCTACTTTTGTTTTTAAAATATGTGTATAAAACAGTAATCGCACAATAATACTCTGAAATATGAATGACTATTAGTAATAAAACTAAGATAAATAAATAATGATGATGATGATGATCCAGGTGGCAGAAACATGAGTACCCTTTTTCCCCCAAATTTGAAAATGTATTGTTAAGAATGAAAATAATAGAAACCTAATGAAAGCAGAATTCATATTAGGTTGGATCTGTGCATAGTTTTGACTAAATTCAGCTTGTCATAATTTTTGGTTTTGGTTAGTGTCTAGTACAGTTTGGTATCTCTGGGATGCCTACTAATTTCCTCTCTACCAGGTCCAATGTGGGTGAGGGTGTGGAGAAATGGTGCCTGAACAACGCCAGATAAAAACTGTAACTGAACAAAGTGTTCTATAAAGAATCTTACCCACCTCTATCAGGAGTCATAAAAATGCTACATGCTGCAACTCTATAATCCCATTATAAATATCCCATCCAAATGGCATACTTCCCATAAAGAGGAAAACTATTCATGCTCAAAATGTTTATTACTGAGAGCATTAATACTGAAATGTTTGAAAATAATTTCAATATCCAATAATAGACAGATGGTTAAGTGAGTGCTAGGGTATGCATTCAATGAAATTTTCAGTAGCCATTAAAATAATTCTTTTGAAAATTGCATAGCAGGATTTTATGCCCAAGGCATAAACGTTAAGTGAAAAAATAAGTATCATAAGACATATGTGGCTTCTTGTGATTTTGAGTATACAAAAATAAGTCTGCACATCATGAAAGAAAAGAAGAAAATGTGGAATGGGAGAACAATTAAAAGTGTCTTGTATTTCATGGTTTTTATTCAAAATAAAAGTAATCTACATCCTTTTTAGATTTTAAGTCTCTGCCCAGGTTGTGAGGATAGAATGCAAAATCCACAGTGGTCCAGTATGATGGAAACTGTGAGAATCTGAAGGTGTGAGGAATAGCAGAAGCACTTCGTCTCCACAAACAGCATGCTAGGCAAGTCTGCTCATGGAAAACTCCATGACTATGGTGACTTTCTCCAAAGAAGTGTCTGCTGGGGAAAAAAAGAAAAAAGCAACTTTTTAGCTCTGATGTTGCAGAGAAACATATAGGGCTCTGACCTTCTATCCCACACTCTATTTAACTCAATGAGTAGAGGTTTTACAACGGGAACTTGGATCTTCAGTTTATATAACTTAATCCCTAGGTAATTTTCTCTTACAGAGACACCCTATTTTGTCGAGCAGTAGACCAACTAAGTGACCTGGAGCACATGGATCCAAACAAGGAAAGAGAGATTTAAAGAAAGAGACAAATTGGCCTTTAATTGAAGGAAGAATGAGCCAACTCAGTGCAGCCTTCTCTGAAACAGCAGATCCTCTAAAGACATGCTTCTGCTCTCAAAGAGGTTGGCCTGGCAACTCGCTTACACACTCCACTTGGGGAAACTTCTTTTCAGCACCAGCCAAAATGCCGATCCAGGTTCTTTTTGCCTAGCAGCCTTGAAAGCTTGCACACATTTAGAGAAAATACTTTCAAATGACTCCGGAGTTCTGCTTTATGTTTTCTGTTCCTTTGAACTTATTACCTCTTTACAATGTCTTGGACTATTAGTTTGGGAACATTTAAAGTTAATGACTATATGGAAAGTAAAACAACACTTTGATGTAGCCCAAGTCATTCATTTCTCTCTTTCATACACAGGAAGTTATAGAAGGCTGGGTGATGCCAGATCAAGTCATTTCAGGAATAAATAACTTATTTGGGGGTCTATATGGATGGTTGCTCAGGGGAAAAAAAAAATGGATGGATCAGCTCTGGAGTGTCTAAAGGAACTGGAGCTATGATTAATGAGGGTCAACTTTAAAACCCGAGCACATACAGATAGGATTATTTCACACAGAGAGCGGAGTCTGTCTGACCCAGGCTACCCCAACATAGTCCCCTGAGGTACGTCCTTCACAAATCTTGTTAGTTTCAGGGATGCACTGACTGCAAAAAGAGATACAGAGAGGATCTGCTTTGGCCGTAAGCAGACAGTACTTCTAAAAGTACCATGCAAATGCAACAATGATGGCCATTAAAGGAAATTGGCACGTGCTTCTAGAAAGTCAAGGTTGAAACGTTCTGCTAGGGTATTTTTCACTTAAGCACATCATGCTCTTCCAAATAATAGTCATGGCTAGCACATTTTTTGGTTGGCTCGTTCCTTATTTCTTTAGGTAAGAGCTTGAGAGTTAGCTACTGGATGGATTTCTCTGTGATATGTAAGAGTCTTAGAAGTGGAGCCAAGAAATCAGAGGGAGAGAGAGACCTGCTTATACTAGGTGTCTTAGATAGGGCCCCAGTCTGAGTTCATTGAAGGATAAACAGACCCTCTTCACACAAAATTGCCTTATCTTCGTGAATAAAGAGCAAAGGACAGTAGACCAGGGATAGAGCCTCTGAAACATGAGTGACCCAAAGGTTATTCAGCAGAAAACCTAGAACACCGTTCTTTCTTCCCCTTGACAAGGCAGCTAAACACGTATTTACGTTTGTTAACAATTGTGTTAGGGTGTGTATGAAGAACATAGGTGCCTTCTCTCATAGAGTTTACATTATTAAAGGGCACAGTTATTGTATTTAAGAATTCAAAATAATAGACAGCCTTGCATTCATTATTCAGTCATTGAGCAAATATTTGTTGAGCGTCTACTGCATGCTTAAGACTGATCTAGACATGGAGATTCAATGAGGGAAACACAGAAAAGGTTCTTGTGAAATTCTTGTTCTAGTGGGAGGAGATAGACCATACAAGTAGTAACAAATTGAAGATGATTTTAGTTCTTCAACAGCAATGGAGAAACTAGAGCAGACAGGTCAGATTGAGGGCAAGTGAAGGTGCGCTTCCCAGGTGGCACATTGGTAAAGAATCTGCCTGCCGATTTAGGAGACACAAGAGACCTGGGTTTATCCTTGGGTCGGAAAGATCCCCTGGAGAAGAAAATGGCAACCCACTCCTATATTCTTGCTTGGAACATTCCATGGACAGAGAAGCTTCGTGGGCTATAGTCCATGGGGTAGTAAAGAGGCGGATACAACTGAACAAACAAGCCCTGAAATTGAAAGTGAAGTCGTTCAGTCGTGTCCAACTCTTTGCGACCCCATGGACCGTAGCTCACCAAGCTCCTCTGTCCATGGGATTTTCCAGGCAAGAATACTGGAGTGGGTTGCCATTTCCTTCTCCAGGAGATCTTCCCAACCCAGAGATTGAAACTGGGCCTCCTGCATTGTAGACAGGGGTATTTGAGGTAATTTTATTTGAGGGTAAAACAGAAAGGCATTGGAGAGATCAAGAGTAACATAGTTTATGTTTCAAGACATCACATGCCTGCTCTGCAGAGAATGGATGGTAGAAGGGAAGGGGTAGAAGAAGGGAGACGAATTCGGAGTGTATCACAATGCTTCAGGACTAGGCATTCATGATGTTCTGGAATAAATGCTAATAGTGACCTGGACAGAGTCTGGATGCATTAGGCAGTGGAGCTGCAGAACTCCATGGAGAATCAGGTAGTGGTGCCACATCGAGAGATAGGAGAGGACGGGAAGGAACTGGCTGGGAAATACCAACATATTTTTGGGAGAATGAGAATTGTGTGACCTCTGGGTTCAAGTGGTTGAGAAGAGTTTCCTAGAAGAAATGAGTCTGAACTGGACCTCTAAGAATGGGTAGAGTTTGAATATGTATTTAAGGATGATCTGTTGAGATTGATTTTACAGTGCTACTTGAAAATTTTTCATTACTTCATCAATTATTCATTAATGGTGGATTTTTTTTTTGCCACACCAAATGTACTTTTATGTAATTTTTTCCTCCAACTAAATCTTCTAATTTTTTTCTTAAAGCAATATTTTTTAAAATAAACATTATACCAAGGAGTTGATGGGATGGATCTCTGTAAACCCTGGATTGAATTGTTTGAGCTCCATCAGCTACTCAATTCTGAAAATCAGTGCTGGGTAACTTTATTAGCATTCCCTTCCTTAAACCAAATATTCTGTTTAACTATCTTCATTTTTCCCAATTGATTGTAAGTTCCTTGATAGAGAGAGGAAAAAACAGTTTTTGTCTGCTTTGCTATTGTTCAGGGGAGCTGTAGGACAGACCCATGTGGGTTTCATCAGTGCATCTGCATTCTCATAAGACTTGGAGCCAGGAACGAGGAAGCACCAGCAGGCCTGTTGAACCAGTGATTCTACATGGAGCAACTCCTGGTCTAGAAGTCTGGGTTTCAACCTCTTGATTCCACTCTGTAGAGAGTGGAATGGTGACTCTCCACTATATATACACACCCGTAGCCTGTCAATATGACCTTTTTTGTAAAAAGAGTCTTCCAGATGTGATTAAATTCAGGATCTCAAAAGGAGATCTTCCTGAATTATATGGATGAGGCCTTCATCCAAAGACAAGTGTCCTTATAAGAAGAGGAGAAGACATAAACAAAAAAGTTCACATGGAGACAGATGCAGAGCTTGGACTCACATTGCCACAAACCAAGAATTACCCAGAGCCATCAGAAGCCACCTAGAAGCAGGAAGAAGCAAGGAAGGATTCTTGCATAGATTCTCTGAAGGGAGCATGGCCCTGCTGACACCTTGGTTTTGAACTTCTGGCCTCTAGAACAGGGAGGCAACGTTTCTTTTTTCTTTTCTTTTTTTTTTACTTTACTTTAGTTTTTGCTCTTTATTTTATTTATTTTTTACTTTACAATACTGTATTGGTTTTGCCATATATTGACATGAATCTGCCATGGGTGTACATGAGTTCCCAATCCTGAACCCCCCTCCCACCACCCTCCCCATATTATCTCTCTGGGTCATCCCAGTGCACCAGCCCCAGGCATCCTGTATCCTATATCGAACATAGACTGGTGATTCGTTTCTTACATGATAGTATACATGTTTCAATGCCATTCTCCCAAATCATCCCACCCTCTCCCTCTCCCACAGAATCCAAAAGTCTGTTCTATACATCTGTGTCTCTTTTGCTGTCTCTCATACAGGGTTATCATTACCGTCTTTCTAAATTCCATATATATGTGTTGGTATACTTTATTGGTGTTTTTCTTTCTGGCTTACTTCACTCTGTATAATCAGCTGCAGTTTCATCCACCTCATTAGAACTGATTCAAATGTATTCTTTTTAATGGCTGAGTAATACTCCATTGTGTATATGTACCACAGCTTTCTTATCCATTCATCTGCTGATGGACATCTAGGTTGCTTCCATGTCCTGGCTATTATAAACAATGCTGCGATGAACATTGGGATACACGTGTCTCTTTCAATTCTGGTTTCCTTGGTGTGTATGCCCAGCAGTGGGATTGCTGGGTCATAAGGCAGTTCTATTTCCAGTTTTTTAAGGAATCTCCACACTGTTCTCCATAGTGGCTGTACTAGTTTGCATTCCCACCAACAGTGTAAGAGGGTTCCCTTTTCTCCATACCTTCTCCAGCATTTATTGCTTGTAGACTTTTGGATTGGAAGAATCAATATAGTGAAAATGAGTATACTACCCAAAGCAATCTACAGATTCAATGCAATCCCTATCAAGCTACCAGTGGTATTTTTCACAGAGCTAGAACAAATAATTTCACAATTTGTATGGAAATACAAAAAACCTCGAATAGCCAAAGTAATCTTGAGAAAGAAGAATGGAACTGGAGGAATCAACCTGCCTGACTTCAGGCTCTCCTACAAAGCCACAGTCATCAAGACAGTATGGTACTGGCACAAAGACAAAAATATAGATCAATGGAACAAAATAGAAAGCCCAGAGATAAATCCACACACCTACGGACACCTTATCTTCGACAAAGGAGACAAGAATATACAATGCATTAAAGACAATCTCTTTAACAAGTGGTGCTGGGAAAACTGGTCAACCACTTGTAAAAGAATGAAACTAGAACACTTTCTAACATCATACACAAAAATAAACTCAAAATGGATTAAAGATCTAAACGTAAGACCAGAAACTATATAAAACTCCTAAAGGAGAACATAGTTTCTTTTGTTTTAAGCCACCAAGTTCATTGTAATTTATTATAACAACCCTGGGAAACCCATACAGTTTATACCCAGCTCAGCTGAGCTCTCAGTGTGGAACTTCTGGGCCAATCTGTATCTAGCAGGGATGGGACTAAGAGTGGGGGATGAGTGAGTTACCCAGGGCACAAATTGTGGGGGGAGCTCACTGACTCCTCTGTCTCCTACCCCAGCAGACGTGGAGGCTATCCACGCTAGTCCCCATGGGGAGTGAGTGTTCAGAATTCAACTAACTGTATACAGTAAAAGTGATGGGATGTCATTCACATGAGTAACCTATTTTCAGGTATATTTTCAGCCTAAGAGGCTTAGACATTCTGATCGGAGTCAGAACACCACAGAGAGTCCCCAGAAATATACATAGTGACCTCATTAGAGACAACAGACTCCCAGGGGAGCCTGCTGAGACACCTCATTTTGAGAAAGGGGAAAAGCAAAACAATCTTAGGCTGACTGGTGATGCTAATACCATTCCTCTTGATTATCTGGGTGTGCAAGAGATAGATGGTGAGGGGGAGAGCTAGGAGAAGAGCAGGAATCTCTGAGTGTGAGAAAGAGGAGCCCAGACAAGAGTTACAGAAAGAGAAATTCATAGACAAGAGCCCAGCAAATACAAAGCATCCTCAGCCAGAGTGGTTATCAGTCCAAGCAGTGACTCGATCCTGATTTGTTCTCTCCCCTATCTGCTCCCTAATGAAATATGCATGGTAGCTGATTCCCATTTAAGTAAATTAAACACACAAGTCAGCCCCTATTTCTAGATGTTTAAAAAGTCAGAAATTTATTTAATTTTCAGTGGAGCTAAAGATGTTTTTAAACCAATTTGTGTTTTATTAATAGCTACTTAAGGAAAAAAAGAAAGTTCTCTTCCTGAAGGCTGCAACTAGTAATACATGAAATGAACGAGATGATCTAATCTCTGATTATTTCATCCAAAATGTTAAATGGCTAAACTTTTCAAAGTCAACTTCCAAAATGCCTTCAACTGGATGATCAAGAAGAAATACATTCTCTGCCCTTAATTCCATGATTAAGTGAGAGGAGGGAAGTCCCTTATCTTTTGCCTTCAGTTTATTTTTACAAGTTCTTATTTTATGAGGAGAATGTGTACAAGTCACTGTTGGGTCAGATCATCTTTGTCCAGTGACGTGAGTTTTCAAGTTGGCAGTGACCCCCGGAAAGTCTCCTGAAGCTAAACTGTTCATTTATAGAGGCGGCACCAAGCCCCAGTATGAGGAAATCACATGTCAAGGCCATCAGTAAGTTAGAGAAAAGGAAAGCTTGTTGGTCACCTCCTTTTGCTAGCATTTCATAAGATGTTTTATCTAAGTTTTCTATTTTAAATTGCCTAATAGTCACCTAGGAGGTGAGTGTCACTGTTATTATTTTATAAGTGATAAGAGTTAGATTCAGAGAAAAATATATGTTGCTTAGCAGCCCATCTCTTTCTCTGTAATTCTTTCCTCCTCATGTCTCCATCTGCTCATAAAATTAAAAAACAGTTTGTAAGGAAAGCAGTCTTTGAGAAGGTTTCCGTGACTCCTCCCTCCTGGTTTTCACAATCCTGTGTAATGTCCTTCTCCTGAATGCAGAAGGGACTTGCCTGTAACTAACATATACAGTAAAAGTGATGGGATGTCATTCACATGAGTAACCTACGTTGTATAAGACTCTGTCTTGCTAAAAGACTGACTCTGGAAACTTTTTCCCTTACTGGCTTTAAAGAGGTAAACTGGCATGTTGTGAGAGGGTCTCATGGAGAAAGTCACATGACCAGGAACTCCACATTGCCTCTGTGAGCTGAGAGTGGTCCCTGGCTGTCAGGCAGCAAGAAGCCAGGATCAGTTTTACAATCGCAGGAGTTGATTTCTTGCACCAACATGAGTGACTTTTGAAGCAGAGTTTTCTCAAGTTAACCCTTTGTATGAGAATGCAGCCTGATTTATATATTAATTGAAGTCAGGTGAGACCCCAGTGCAGAGAATCCAAATAAGTCATATCTTAAATTGACCTACAGAAATGGCAAAATAATAAATGGGCATTGTTTTAAGTCACTAAGTTTGTGATAATGTATTATTCAGCATAGAACATTAATACCATTTTTGTTACAACTCAGGTCCTGTGATAGGAGCTTGAGATTCAAAAAGTTTAGTAGGAAACTGTCTCTACCTTCAAGCTGAGGGTTGGGAGGATAGATAGGTAAAAATCATATAATTCTAATGCAGGGGAATACATTCTATAACCTTTCATAAAGAAACACTTATGACAGTGAACAGGGAGGATAAGGTAAGGAAGTCTTCCAACAGTGACCCCAGGCCCCAAAGTCGCCTCTCTCCATATCTCAGTATTCTCTCAGAACTTTCATTCCCACTGATATGTGAGGACTGATAACAACCCAAGCTAGCACTTTTATTCTTAGTGAGAAATAGCAGAGGATGTGCCCACCAATATCTACGTGTTTCTTCTTTTGGGCAAATTAGTCAATTTTGCCCCATAGTTGGATGGGCCATGTTACCGAGTGCTGGCCAGTGGAGCTGATCTAGTAAGCTGCCCCACTTCCATGACTGGCTTCTAAAGTCCTCTACCAGGTCCTTCAGACAGAATTAATTGTCTCCAGGCAGAATGAGAGGATCTGGTAGAAGATTGCAAGGCCCTGATTGATGGCAGGATCCTGGGTTCCTAAGCCACACTGTGAAAGGATGCCCAACACACAATCAGTCTTACCATGGGGTGAGCAAGAAATAAATACTTATAGGGTTAATCCACTGGGATTTTTTTTTTAACTATAGTTAGTCTATAGGAGAATTAAATTTTTTACTGATATCAGTGATAATTAGAAGGATTGGGTCAATGGATGGAGACCTCTCTCATCATTGTGTTTAGCTGTCTTTGAGATCCCCAGTATCCTACAGTTAACCCCCAGTTAACACATTGATCCCATGGGGCTCTGAGGATGAGGGTAAATGTATGGGTAGACTCTGCAGAGGTGCACAGACTTTCGTGACCGTGGTACAGAGGCAGGAACAAGGCCAGTGTTCCAAGATTTCCAGAGGCGTGGATTCTCCCTCCCTAGCAAGTCTGGTCCAGACTTCCCAGTTCATTTCTAGCTGGTTTCTAGGACCATACTTCAGGGGAGAAGGCCTCTTCCAAGGGCTATTATAAACTCTGGGAAAGGGGCCAGAATGCTTCATATTGTAATGGAAAATAACCTTCCACCCTCAATCTGCACATTTTATTTAAAGGTGTGAAAAATGCTTTCCCAGCTTCAGCCAGGAGCATTCAGGTCTCCACAGGGACCTGGGTTAAGGCGGGGTGAGGGAGCAATGATTAGGTGAGGGAGAGAGGAGTGCTCCCTACAGCAGTTTCCGGGGGAGCAGCAAGCTTGTAGTCAGAGGAAAATAAGCCTTGACCTCCAGTCTGACTCATGTTATGTATTTCTACCTGGCCCTGGTGCTCAGAAGTTCCAGCTCACAGTGGGTCCAGGACTGGGGGAGTTGAACGCAAGGGGACCCCTGCTGTAGACGTGGAATTTAGAAGCCATAGTGCTGCCTTCGGAGGCTGATCCCATCACCAGGCTAAGGGCAAGTGAGCAAAAGGAGACCTGGTCCAGGTTAGCATTTGGAGGCAGAAGAAGGAAATGGCAACCCTCTTCAGTATTCTTACCTGGGAAATCCCATGGACGGAAGAGACTGGAGGGCTACAATCCATAGGGTCCCAAAGAGTCAGATGTGACTTAGGGACTAAACAGCAGCAGCAGATGAACACTCACAGATTCTTAAGTTTGACAGTTGTCTAGAGAGTCTAAAACAAAATCAGGCTTTTTGAAGAAACAAAGTAACAAAGTAACACAGTCATTGATGGTTGGTGTGTAGTAGGTAAAGAGTAATTCTTTTGCAATTACACATCCTTATTCAATTACTTCACTATTGTGTTTCTTAAATGATTAATATTATACGACTATGTGGATAACAACAAACTGTGGAAAATTCTGAGAGAGATGGGAACATCAGACCACCTAACCTGCCTCTTGAGAAATCTGTATGCAGGTCAGGAAGCAACAGTTAGAACTGGACATGGAAAAACAGACTGGTTCCAAATAGGAAAAGGAGTCCGTCAAGGCTGTATATTGTCACCCTGCTTATTTAACTTTTATGCAGAGTGAAAGTGCTGCACTCAATCTGCCAGCAAATTTGGAAAACTCAGCAGTGGCCACAGGACTGGAAAAGGTCAGTTTTCATTCCAATTCCAAAGAAAGGCAATGCCAAAGAATGCTCCAACTACCAAACAATTGCACTCATCTCACATGCTAGTAAAGTAATGCTCAACATCCTCCAAGCCAGGCTTCAGCAATACGTGAACTGTGAAGTTCCTGATGTTCAAGCTGGCTTTAGAAAAGGCAGAGGAACCAGAGATCAAATTGCCAACATCCGCTGGATCATGAAAAAAGCAAGAGAGTTCCAGAAAAACATCTACTTCTGCTTTATTGACTATGCCAAAGCCTTTGACTGTGTGGATCACAATAAACTGTGGAAGATTCTGAAAGAGATGGGAATACCAGACCACCTAACCTGCCTATTGAGAAATNCTGTGAAGAAAGCTGAGTGCCGAAGAATTGATGCTTTTGAACTGTGGTGTTGGAGAAGACTCTTGAGAGTCCCTTGGACTGCAAGAAGATCCAACCAATCCATTCTGAAGGAGATCAGCCCTGGGATTTCTTTGGAAGGAATGATGCTAAAGCTGAAACTCCAGTACTTTGGCCACCTCATGTGAAGAGTTGACTCATTGGAAAAGACTCTGATGCTGGGAGGGATTGGGGGCAGGAGGAGAAGAGGACGACTGAGGATGAGATGGCTGGATGGCATCACGGACTCGATGGACATGAGTCTGAGTGAACTCCGGGAGATGGTGATGAACAGGGAGGCCTGGCGTGCTGTGATTCATGGGGTCGCAAAGAGTCGAACATGACTGAGCGACTAAACTGAGCTGAACTAATACCATTTGGAATAATGGTTTCCAAGAGACTGGATGATTCAGATCAGTTCAGTTGCTCAGTCGTGTCTGACTCTTTACAACTCCATGGACTGCAGCATGCCAGGCCTCCCTTTCCATCACCAACTCCTGGAGTTTACCCAAACTCATGTCCATTGAGTCGGTGATGCCATCCAACCACCTTATCCTCTGTCATCCCCTTCTCCTTCTGCCCTCAATCTTTTCCAGCATCAGGATCTTTTCAAATGAATCAGCTCTTCGCCTCAGGTGGCCAAAGTTTTGGAGTTTCAGGTTCAACATCAGTCTTTCCAATGAACACTCAGGACTGATCTGCTCTAGGATGGACTGGTTGGATCTCCTTGCAGTCCAAGGGACTCTCAAGAGTCTTCTCCAACACCACAGTTCAAAACCATCAATTCTTCGGTGCTCAGCCTTCTTCACAGTCCAACTCTCACATCCATACATGACTCCTGGAAAAACCATAGCCTTGACTAGATGGACCTTTGTTGACAAAGTGATGTCTCTGCTTTTTAATATGTTGTCTAGGTTGATCATAACTTTCCTTCCAAGGAGTAAGCCTCTTTTAATTCCATGGCTGCAATCATCATCTGCAGTGATTTTGGAGCTGAAAAAAATAAAGTCAGCCACTGTTTCCACTGTTTCCCCATCTATTTCCCATGAAGTGATAGGACCGGATGCTGTGATCTTCATTTTCTGAATGTTGAGCTTTAAGTCAACTTTTTTCACTCTCCTCTTTCACTTTCATCAAGAGGCTCTTTAGGGCTTCCCTGGTGGCTCAGAGGTTAAAGTGTCTGCCTCCAGTGCGGGAGACCCAGGTTCGATCCCTCGGTCGGGAAGATCCCCTGGAGAAGGAAATGGCAACCCACTCCAGTATTCTTGTCTGGAGAATCCCACGGACGGAGAAGCCTAGTAGGTTACAGTCCACGGGGTAGCAAAGAGTCGGACACGACTGAGCAACTTCACCTTCACCTTCACCTCAAGAGGCTCTTTAGTTCCTCTTCACTTTCTTCCATAAGGGTGGTGTCATCTGCATATCTGAGGTGACTGATACTTCTCCCAGCAATCTTGATTCCAGCTTGTGCTTCTTCCAGTCCAGCGTTTCTCATGATGTACTCTGCATAAAAGTTAAATAAGCAGGGTGACAATATACAGCCCTGATGTACTCCTTTTCCTATTTGGAACCAGTCTGATGCTCCATGTCCAGTTCTAACTGTTGCTTCCTGACATGCGTACAGGTTTCTCAAGAGGCAGGTCAGGTGGTCTGGTATTCCCATCTCTTTCAGAATTTTCCACAGTTTACTGTGATCCACACAGTCAAAGGCTTTGGCATAGTCAATAAAGCAGAAATAGATGTTTTTTCTGGAACTCTCTTGCTTTTTTGATGATCCAGCGGATGTTGGCAATTTGATCTCTGGTTCCTGTCTTTTCTAAAACCAGCTTGAACATCTGGAAGTTCACGATTCACATATTGCTAAAGCCTGACTTGGAGAATTCTGAGCATTACTTTACTAGCGTGTGAGATGAGTGCAATTGTGTGGTAGTTTGAGCATCCTTTGGCATTTTAGATGATTATACAATAGCTAAAATAATAGGCAAAGCCTGTGTGGCATTTGTTGGGAGTTAATATGGTCATCTTTCTCTGGATCTTTTAAAATAACTTTCAAAATTTTAAATGCATTGTTAGCAATGCTATTAGAAAGGAATGATATTTTTAAAGTATGATTTACTTTAGAAACACTAATTTGCAACTTTTTTTTACCATCATTTGAATTAATATTGACATTTTCAAAGTTAATAACGTAACTTTGAATGATCTTTCTCTACTTAGAAATAGCTTGTGCTGGAATCCACCCATGAACTCCACACAGTAGTTCAAGCCACTTGGGTCCTTGATGCCTTTTTTTAATCCATTAGCTAGTTCTGCTGGTTCAACCTCAAAATAGACTCCGAATCTGAGAATGTCATACCATCTTCTCTGGTATGATCTTAATGCAATTCACCCATATTTCTTTATATAGTCAGAAAATTCATTCTCTAAAAGAAACAAGAATGTTCTTAAAAAAAATTGTTTTTTTTTTTTTTACCATGACTAACTTCTAATGGTTTATCATTTCTCTTAAAATCCCCACTTTGCCTTATAGCCTCTTACACCCTGAAGACCCACCGTTTCCTAAATGCTACTCACTGAAATAGAAAATAATCCTCCTGTTATCCATGTGCACCTTTTATTTAAGGTGTGTGTTGTGGGTGGAATCGTGCGTGGTGCCCCACATTCTTATGTTGAAGTCCTAATATCTAGGACCTCAGAATGTGACTGTATTCACAGAAAGAGCCTTTAAGTGGGTAGTTAAGGTGAAATAAGATGTTACTGGTGCTCCATAATCCAACGTGACTGGTGTCATTATCAGAAGAGGCGACCAGGACACAGAGAACACAGACAGTGAGATGACTGTGTGAGGACACAGGGAGCAGAAGGTGCCTTCAAGCCGAGGAGAGGCCTCTAAGAGACCAAACCCGCCACTACCCCGAGCTTGGACTTGCGCCCTCCAGAACTGTGAGAAAATTAAATTCTGTTGTTTATGCACCTGCAGTCCGTGGTACTTTGTAATGGCAGCCTAACTTATTCAACCTATCTTACTTTGTAATGACAACCTATCCATTGCCATTAGGAGATAGATAGATAGATAGACAGATAAATAGACAGAAAGAAGATAGATAGACAGAAGAAGATAGACTGAAGATAAATAGATGATAGATAGATAGATAAGTAGACAGACAGAAGACAGATAGATAGATAGAAGAGATCTATTACAGAAATTGGCTCAAGTGTTCTGGAGGCTGAGAAGTTCCTCAATCTGCCATCTGCAAGCTGCAGAACCAGGAAAGCCAGAGGTATAATTCAGTCCAAGTCTGAAGGTCTGAGAATGGAGGAATTAGTGGAGGGACTGATGGTATAAGTTCATGTCTAAGTCTGAAAACCTGGGTGCCAGGAGCAGAGATGTCTGAGGACGGGTGAAAATGAAGGTTTCTGATCAGACACAGTGAATTCACTCTTCTTCCACTTTTTGCTGTATTCGGTCCCTCCAGGGATTGGACAATACCCACCTGCCTTGATGAGGACAGAGTTTCCTTACCCAGTCTACTGATTGAAATGCTAATCTTGTCCTCAGATACTTTTACAGACACACTCAGGAATAATTGTTTGACTAGTTATCTGGGCATCCCTTAGCCCAATCAAGTTGACATATGAAATTAACCATCACCCAGCCCTCACAAACTAACTCGGTTTGAAAAATGCTTGCCATGCTTCAGCCAGCAGCGTTCAGGTCTCCCTGGGGATGCAGGCTGAGGATGGGAGCAATGCTGAGGTGTTAAACTATCCATCTTCTATCCCAGCTCCTCTCAACCATGGATATCCAGCTTCCCTAGACTCTCTACTTTTCCTGAACTTACCCAGATCATTCCATTTTTAAATTAACAGTCCCTCTGGCTACAGAACTTGACATGTGCGTCTTCCTCTTTTAATTCAAGTGCCAGTGAGACACCCCACCTAATCACAATCAGTTAGCCTTCTGTCACCATTTTATTGTTTTTTTTTTTTTTTAAATATTTATTTTCATTTCTTTATTCATTTGGCTCTGCTTGGACTTAGTTTCGGCATGCAGTATCTTTAGCTGCAGCATGCAAACTCTTAAGTTGCCACATATGGGATCTAGATCCCCAACCAGGGATAGAACCCAGGTCCTCTGTTTTGGGAATGTGGTATCTTAGCTATTGGGTCACCAAAGAAGTCTCTTCCATCACCATTTTATATTTGTTTTCCTTCATAGCATTTTTTATTCTCCCATGTATTTGATGCATTCATTTGCTTAACTGGCTCCTCTAAACAGTTTCACAAGAGCGGTGCCAGATTCATAAGCAGAAGCTCATTAAATCTTTTTTGAATGAATGAATCAATTTTTTTATTAGACTCAAAGTTTTTCAAAGGCTTAGTTACAATTTATTTATCTGTACTCCTGTTTTCCCATATAAAGTCTGTCACAGATTCTCAATAATAGCCATATAAATTAAACAGAATCACACACAGACACACACACACACACACACACACACACACACAAAACATGGTGTGAATGCTGAATGAATGAATACATATAGCATATTTAAAGTCTTTTCCTTTATGGCTTTGAAGTTAGGAAGAAATATGTAGAGAAAGGAAAAAAATCTGTTCTTAATAAACCAGAATATTGAATTTTCACCCAGGGTGTCAGTAGATATGTGAGAAAGTGATCTGGAAGGTCGTGGAGCCCCACTGAAGTCCTGTCTCAGCCCTGTCCCAGTCACCAACATCATCCCAGAACATTCCTAGAACAGTTTGCTGATCATTCTTTAAAATTTGAGATTTATTAATTCCTTATTTCTAGTAAAAAAAAAAAAAAAAAGGAATCTGAACTCTGGAGAAGGCCACTGACATGCTTGCGTTTCTTATAACCCCAGATTCAAGTTAAGAACCTGTGCTGACTCTTTGGCTGTACCTGTATGTCCAGGCCACTTAACTTCCATAGAAACATTTCTTTGCTACTAACTTCAATCCTTTATTTCAGTTCTCCATTATATTTAAACATAAATTTAATACACTCAGGTTTGTGGAATGATAAATTGGGTTTCAGTTCAGTGCAGTCGCTCAGTCTTGTCTGACTCTTTGCAACCCCATGGATCGTAGCACACCAGGCCTCCCTGTCCATCACCAACTCCTGGAGTTTACCCAAACTCATGTCCATCAGGTCGGTGATGCCATCCAGCCATCTCATCCTCTGCTGTCCCCTTCTCCTCCTGTCCCCAATCCCTCCCAGCATCAGAGTCTTTTCCAATGAGTCAACTCTTCGCATGAGGTGGCCAAAGTATTGGACTTTCAGCATCAGTCCTTCCAATGAACACCCAGGACTGATCCCCTTTAGGATGGACTGGTTGGATCTCCTTGCAGTCCAAGGGACTCTCAAGAATCTTCTCCAGCACCACAGTTCAAAAGCATCAATTCTTCTGTGCTCAGCTTTCTTCACAGTCCTACTCTCACATCCATACATGACCACTGGAAATACTGTAGCCTTGACTAGATGGACCTTTGTTGGCAAAGTAATGGCTCTGCTTTTTAATATGCTATCTAGGCTGGTCATAAATTTCCTTCCAAAGAGTAAGCGTCTTTTAATTCCATGGCTGCAATCACCATCTGCAGTGATTTTGGAGCTGAAAAAAATAAAGTCAGCCACTGTTTCCACTGTTTCCCCATCTATTTTCCATGAAGTGATAGGACCAGATGCCATGATCTTCGTTTTCTGAATGTTGAGCTTTAAGCCAACTTTTTCGCTCTCCTCTTTCACTTTCATCAAGAGGCTCTTTAGTTCCTCTTCACTTTCTGCCAGAGTGGTGTCATCTGCATATCTGAGGTGATTGATATTTCTCCCGGCAATCTTGATTCCAGCTTGTGCTTCTTCCCGCCCAGCATTTCTCATGGTGTACTCTGCAGAGAAGTTAAATAAGCAGGGTGACAATATACAGCCCTGTCGTACCCCTTTTCCTATTTGGAACCAGTCTGCTGTTCCATGTCCAGTTCTAACTGTTGCTTCATGACCTGTATATAGGTTTCTCAACAGGCAGGTCAGGTGGTCTGGTGTTCCCATCTCTTTCAGAATTTTCCACAGTTTCTTGTGATCCACACAGTCAAAGGCTTTGGCATAGTCAATAAAGCAGAAATAGATGTTTTTCTGGAACTCTCTTGCTTTTTCCATGATCCAGTGGATGTTGGCAATTTGATCTCTGGTTCCTCTGCCTTTTCTAAAGTTACTTGAACAGCATTTCTTGGGTTGACTCTATTCATTGTTTAAGATTATGACTGTTTTTATTTCAGTATATATTAAGAATCAATGTCAAGATTGAATGCAACTATCTTCCTATCATGAATGATAGCAACATAATGAACCATAGTGATAAATGTTTTAGATTCCAAATATGTATCTCTCAAAATTTTAATATTTTAAACATATTTGCATTTATTAATGCATATGCAATTTCACAGAAGGGCTTCCCAGGTGGCACAGTGATAAAGAATCAGCCTGCCAAAGCAAGAGATATAATGAGATGAGGGTTCAATCCCTAGGTAGGGAAGATCCCATGGAGGAGGGCCTGGCAACACACTCCAGTATTCTTGCCTGGAGAATCCCATGAACAGAGGAGCCTGGCAGGCTACAGTCCATAATATCACAGAGAATTGGACACAACTGAAGTGACTTAACACTGTACATGCCAAAGCAGCAGATGCAGAAGACGTGGGTTCGATCCCTGGGTTAGGAAGATCCCCTGGAGTAAGATATGGCAACACACTCCAGTATTCTTGCCTGGAAAATTCCATGGACAGAGGAGCCTGGCAGGCTACAACCCATAGTGTTGCAGAGAGTCAGACATAACTGAGCATAACATTACAACAACAATACATTTCACACAAATTATGAAGGAATCCTGATCATCTTAAAGCCATTAAGAAAAGATTTCGTGGCTGAAGCAGGAAAGACAATGATGTTAAGATTTTTAAAGTTAATGGTACAGTGAACGCAGACATGAAATGTTGTCCCAGCTTAATAGACTTTCTGCAGTGTTGTTAGAATATAGGATAAGTTCACATCCTTAATGCCAACAGCATGATGAATGGGCATGACTGTAGTTCACTCTGTAGTTTTACCCATACACTTCTCTTCTACTTTGAGTTCATTCTATGGTTACCAGCAATCAATTGTTTTTCTTCTTAAACCCACTTATAGTAGTTTCACTTGCTATTATACTTATAAAAGTTTTATAGCAGTTTAAATTTTATATAAAATGATATAATTAGAATGAGAAAGGAAAGTTATTGTGCTTATGAAAACTGTATAAAGGAGAGCTACTAAAAAAATGTTGCATTGGGTATAGTCAAAGTAAATATAAAAGATTGTGTGTGGGTGTAAGTGTTGGGTATGCATCCTATGCAATAAAACAACAGTTTTTATGCCTTAAAACAACAACCATTTATTTAGCTAAGTATTTTGCAAGTGGATAATTTGAGTTTGGACTAAATAGAAATTCGCCTGACGAGGTCAGGTCTAGTTAATCTTGGGTGGGCTTATTTCTGTGTCCACACTCAGCTGGTAATTTGCCTCTGGACAATGTAGATGACTGGGACTTCTCTCCACATGGTCTCTTATCCATCACGGGCCAGCCAGCCCAAGCTTTTCCGTGAGGTTGCAAGTTTACAAAAATAGCAAGAAAATAGGCCCTAATGTACAAGTGCCTTTCACGACTGTTTGCAACTTTGCTGCTTATTGTACCCTTGGCCAAACAGATCATATGGCCTAGGCCTGTTGTCAGTATAACAGCACTACCCAAAGGCAAAAATATTGAAAAAATGACAATAAACTTGGGTTATAACTGAAATCAGCTGAACCTAAAAGGGATAATTATAGGATTTCTTCACTTTAGTCACTGCATATGTGTCTTTATTACATTTTAAAGAAACAAAGTATTACATGTAATATGGGAATAGTTTATGCAAAAAAATATGTGTGATCTCTCCCTGAAATATACATTTTTCTGATAAAACAGCTACTCATCTTTATCTTGTAGAGCTTGTCATCCATATTTGTATTCTGCCTCTACTATAATAAGATTTCTATAAGCAGGAATAAATCCATATTTGACAGAGAATATCAAGGCTGTCTCTTATACACATCTGGACTGATCCCCTTTAGGATGGACTGGTTGGATCTCCTTGCTCTTCTCATCTCCCCAACTCCTGCACCTCCCACCCACATTCTGCCCCAGGAGTGTGAAGCACGTCCCTCCCACCAGCCCTGTTTCATCCTTCAACTGGCTCAAAAGGTCCATTCTTCATGCCCATTTTGCAGGTGGTAAAACTGAGCCTCAGAGAAATGGATGGACGGGAGCAGGAAGCAGAGCTGGACTCAGGAGTCTCCAAGTAGATTACAGAGAAATAAAATGCCAGCCTGGCCCCTAGAGCAGCCCAGTCGGCTCTCAGCTCTTCAGGGTCTGTGCTGGCAAAAGTCCCTAAAACAATTCCCTCGACTGTTCCTGAACATAGACTGGGCGAAGACACCCCCTTCCCTGATGTCCACCTCGTCTTCTCCATCCCACCCTCAAGAATGAGAGGAAATGTCTAGCCTGACACCTAAACGAATCCTCCTGCACCTCTCCCACCTCTGCACTTCTGCTCCTGCTGGTCAGTCCTGTCCATCCTGGTCAAGTCTTCTTCATCCGTCAAGGCCAAAGGCAAATGCCACCTCTTCCATGAAGCCTTTTCTGATTGCCTTGTCCATTAGTGGCCTCTTGGTCCTCTTCCCCCCAGGGACCTAGAGACATTCCTCTCAGCAGCACTAACCACTTACCTGTTGGGAGGTCCTAGAGGGCAGACCAGGAGCATCTCTGTACACACCCAATCCCACCCCTGTCTCTTATACACATCTCACACAATGAAAATGCATGACTCAAACTAAGAAAACATATTCACCAAATGAGAAAGAGAGTTGTTCTCAGCCCTTATTATATAATGTGACTTTACTAAAATTATATTTTATATATTTAGTTTTTCAAATTATAAGACTAATATGTAGTGGTTGAAAAGAGTGATACTGTATGTATACAAATGTAAAATAAATTATCTCTCTACCACTCTCATATTTATAGACATATTAAATTGTTCCTGGTTGCTTTTTTGTTGAAATATAATCATGCTATATGTATTAGTCAGCAAATTATATTTTGTGCTTGTCAGTAAATGATAAATATCCCTGCAAGTCACTTCTACAGGTAATATGGAACTGCTTTGCTTTCTAAACTGTTGTACATGCACATGCCATTTTATATAAACAGTAGCAAATTCACACTGCTTTTTTATTCATTTCATTCTATTTATTGTGATAAAATATATAGAACATTAAAATTACCATTACTATTTTTAAGTGTACAGCTTAGTGGCATTAAGTGTATGGCTACATTGTTGTGTAACCATAGCCATCATCCATCTGCAAACTATTTTCATCTTGTAAATTTCTTCTTCAAATTTTCATCAAAAGCCTACACCATCAAACAATAATTCCCATTTTTTCCATCCTGCCATAACCCAGAAATTACTTTCCTTCTTGTTTCTGTGATTTTGATTACTCTAAATACCTCATATTTGCTGCTGTTGTTCAGTCACTCAGTCGTGTCTAACTCTTTGAGACCCCAGGCAATGGCACCCCACTCCAGTACTCTTGCCTGGAAAATCCCATGGACGGAGGAGCCTGGTGGGCTGCAGTCCACGGGGTTGCTAAGAGTCGGATGCGACTGAGTGACTTCACTTTCACTTTTCACTTTCATGCATTGGAGAAGGAAATGGTAACCCACTCCAGTGTTCTTGCCTGGAGAATCCCAGGGATGGCGGAGCTTGGTGGGCTGCCGTCCATGGAGTCCCACAGAGTCGGACACGACTGAAGCGACTTAGCAGCAGCAGCAGACTGCAGCACTCTAGGCTTCCCTGTCTATCACCAACTCCCAGAGCTTGCTCAAACTCATGTCCAATGAGTCAGTGATGGCATCCAACCAACTCATCTTTTGTTGTCCTCTTCTTCTCCTGCTTTCAATCTTTAACAGCATCAGGGTCTTTTCTAGTGAGTCAGCTCTTCACAACAGGTGGCCAAAGTATTGGAGCTTCAGCTTCAGGATCAATCCTTCCAGTGAATATTTAGGATTGATTTCCTCTAGGATTGACTGGTTTGATCTCCTTACAGTACAAGGGACTCAAGAGTCTTCTCCAACGCTACAGTTCAAAAGTATCAATTCTTTGGTGCTCAGCCTTCTTTATGGCCCAACTCTCACATCAACACGTGAAAATTGGAAAAACCATCAGTTCAGTTCAGTCACACAGTTGTGTCCGACTCTGTGACCAGGCTTCCCTGTCCATCACTAAATCCCGGAGCTTGTTCAAACTCATGCCCATCGAGTCAGTGATGCCATCCAATCATCTTATCTCTGTTGTCCCCTTCTCCTCCTGCCTTCAACACTTTTTGGCATCAGGATCTTTTCCAATAAGTCAGTTCTTCGCATCAGGTAGCCAAAGTATTGACTTCCTACTTTTGCTTATTGAAAAACCATAGCTTTGACTATACAGACCTTTGTTGGCAAAGTCTCTACTTTTTAATATGCTGTCTAGGTCTACTTTTTAATATGCTGTCTGACAAAATGTGGTCCACTGGAGATGGGAATGGCAAACCACTTCAGCATTCTTGCCTTGAGAACTGCATGAGCAGTATGAAAAGTCAAAAAGATATGACACTGAAAGATGAACTCCCCAGGTTAGTAGGTGCCTGATATGGTTATGGAGAAGAGCAAAGAAATAGCTCCAGAAGGAATGAAGAGGCTGAGCTGAAGTGGAAACAATGCCCAGCTGTGGATATGTCTGGTGGTGAAAGTAAAGTCCGATGCTGTAAAGGACAATAATGCATAGGAACCTGGAGTGTTAGGTCCATGAATCAAGGTAAACTGGAAGTGATCAAACAAGAGATGGCAAGAGTGAACATTGACATTTTAGGAATCAGTGAACTAAAATGGACCAGAATGGATGAACATAATTCAGATGACCATTATATCTACTACTGTGGGCAAGAATCCCTTAGAAGAAATTGAGTAGCTCTCACAGTCAACAAAAGAGTCTGAAATGCAGTAGTTGGGGGCACTCTCAAAAACCACAGAATGAACTCTTCATTTCCAAGGCAAACCATTCAATATCACAGTAATCCAAGGCTATGCCCCAACAGCTAATGCAAAAGAAACTGAAACTGAATGGTTCTATGGAGACCTACAAGACCTTCTAGAACTAACACCAATAAAATATGTCCTTTTCATCGTAGTTCAATTCAGTTCAGTCGCTCAGTCATGTCCGACTCTTTGTGACCCCATGAATCGCAGCATGCCCAACTCCCGGAATTCACTCAGACTCCTGTCCACTGAGTCAGTGATGCCATCCAGCCATCTCATCCTCTGTCGTCTCCTTCTCCTCCTGCCCCCAATCCCTCCCAGCATCAGAGTCTTTTCCAATGAGTCAACACTTGTCATGATTGTGAGATGAGTGCAATTGTGTGGTCATTTGAGCATTCTTTGGCATTGCCTTTCTTTGGGATTGGAATGAAAACTGACCTTTTCCAGTCCTGAGTTTTCCAAATTTGCTGGCATATTGAGTGCAGAACTTTCACAGCATCATCTTTCAGGATTTGAAACAGCTCAACTGGAATTCCATCACCTCCACTAGCTTTGTTCATAGTGATGCTTTCTAAGGCCCACTTGACTTCACATTCCAGGTTGTCTGGCTCTAGATGAGTGATCACACCATCATGATTATCTAGGTCATGAAGATCCTTTTTATACAGTTCTTCTGTGTATTCTTTTCACCTCTTCTTAATATCTTCTGCTTCTGTTAGGTCCAGACCATTTCTGTCCTTTATTGAGCCCATCTTTGCATGAAATGTTCCCTTGGTATCTCTAATTTTCTTGAAGAGATCTCTAGTCTTTCCCATTCTGTTCTTTTCCTCTATTTCTTTGCAGTGATTGCTGAAGAAGAACTATGGAATGAGGTTCATGACATTGTACAGGAGACAGGGATCAAGACCATCCCCATGGAAAAGAAATGCAAAAAAACAAAATGGCTGTCTGAGGAGGCCTTACAAATAGCTGTGAAAAGAAGAGAGGTGAAAAGCAAAGGAGAAAAGGAAAGATATAAGCATCTGAATGCAGAGTTCCAGAGAATAGCAAGAAGAGATAAGAAAGCCTTCATCGTAGGGGATGATGCAAAAGTAGAAAATCACGATATATCTGGCGTAACAGGCAAGTTTGGTCCTGGAGTACAAAATACCTCATATAATAAGCATCTATCTTTTGAGGACTGGCTATTTCATTTAGCATATTTCCGAGATTCATTCATGCTGAAGCATGTGTCAGACTCTCTGTTGTTTTTAAGTATGAATAATATTCCGCTGTATGTATATGACATGTTTTGCTTTTCTATTCATCCATAGGTGGAAACTTGGGTTCCTTTCACATTTTGGTGATTGCAAATAATGTTGCTATAAACTGCTAAGAAGATGGATGTACAAATATCTCTTTGACATGCTGCTTTCAATTCTTTGAGTATGCACCTGAAAGTGGAATTGTTGAATCATATAATAATGTTATTTTTATTTTTCAAGGAACCGTCATATTATTATGAAATTCAGCAGTTTTTCTAAAATAAATCTGGTTATTTGTGTGGGTGTATGTTTTCGTCTCCAACTTCTTAGGCTGTAGCTTACATGGTTGTTTTTTCTTTTTATTTACTTTAAATTTTTTTCTTGCTTTTCTTTAACTATTATTGTCTTCTGTCCACCTTTTATTACCTTCTGGGATTTCTAATACTCACATATTAGTTCTCTTGACTCTAGTTTTCAAGCTTTATATCTTTTTCTTCATAACTTTCATTCTCTTGGTATTTTTGCTTTGTATTTGAAATATTTCTCCACTTGATAAAATCAAGCTTCAACAATCACTGTTTATGCTTTCAAGATATTCCTCAACATTAAAAAAAAATTTAAGCAACTTAAGTTCATTAACATTTTTCAAATTATTATTTATTTTACCCAACAGCTTTATCTTTATGAACTATCATTACTCTTTTTGATTGTTAAGCCTCCTTTTGGCTTCTAACTGGACTATCCTATTAATCAGTACACACTAAGTTATGTTACAGTAAAATGTCAGTATATATTTTTTTGACACCATATGTCTAATATGATTTACTGAATGGCTCTGATTCTCACATTGGTTCAGAAACAAGTATAACAGAGGTGAAACATAAGTGAAAAGAGAACCAACAGAATAAGAAAAATATGTGCAATCTGATTAAAGGTTAGTATTAAAAATATATTAAATTTTTTACAAATCAAAAGCAAAAGAACCAAATAACCCAGTTAAAAACGGGCAAAGGACCTGAATATACCTTCAAATGAAAATATACAAAATGCCTACACATACATGAAAAGATATTCAACCTCATTAGTCGTTAGGGAAAAGCAAATTAAAACTATTTCATACCTGTTAGAATGATCACCATCCAGAAAAGAAAAAGAAATAACAAACACGAGTGTGGATGTGGAGAAAAGGGAACACAGTGCACTACTGATGGGATTACAAATTGGCACAGTCACTAGGGAAACCAGCGTGGAGAATCCTGAAAAATTAAAAATAGAACTACCAGGCGACATAGCATTCTCACTTCTGGGAATGAATACAATCGAAGGAAACAAAGCATTACCTCAAAAAGATATGCGCACCCTTCTGTTCATAGCAGCGCTGCTTACAGAAACCTAGATGGAAACAACCGAAGTGTCCATTAGGAAAAGCTGTGTGTGCATACACACACACACACATATATATAACTATGTGTATTCCATTGTGTACATATATATTCAGCCATCAGAAAAACAAAGAAATCCTATCATTTGCAACATGGATAGCCCACGAAGGCATTATGCTAAGTGAAATAAATCAAACAGGGAAATACTAGATGACGTCACATATATATGAAATCTAAGAAAACCAGAAAATGAAAAGCCAAATCCATGAAAACAAAGATGTCAGACTTGTGGTTACCAAGGGCAAAAGACAGGGCAGAGGAAGAACTGGAGGAACATGGCCAAAGCACAAACTTCCAGTCATAAGATAAGTTCTGCTCCTGCTGCTGCTAAGTCGCTTCAGTCGTGTCGGACTCTGTGCAACCACATAGATGGCAGCCCACCAGGCTCTGCCATCCCTGGGATTCTCCAGGAAAGAACACTGGAGTGGTTGCCATTTCCTTCTCCAATGCAGGAAAGTGAAAAATGAAAATGAAGTCGCTCAGTCGTGTCCGACTCTTTGCGACCCCATGGACTGCAGTCTACGAGGCTCCTCCGGCCATGGGATTTTCCAGGCAAGAAAATTTTCCAGGCACCCCACTGGTGTGGGGTGCCATTGCCTTCTCCGAAATAAGTTCTAGGAATGTAAAATACAACACGGTGGCTGTAGCTAACCATACTGTACAATATGTAGGAAAAATTAACAGAAAATACTGAGTTCTCATCAAAAGGAGAATTTATTTCATTTTATCTTTTCTTTTCTTCTTTTTTTTTTTTTACTGTACCTGTATGAGAAGATAGATATTAGCTGAACCTACTGTGGTAATCATTTCACAATATATGTAAATCAAACCATCATGCTATAAGCCTTAACTTCACACAGTGATGTACGTCAACAATTCATCAACAAAAGAGGAAAAAAATAAAGTTGAGATATGCTAGAAAGAAGAAAATGAATAACAGAGGCTCTATCTTCTTTAAGTGTCCCTCTTTTAAGATAAGGTTACAAGATTTGCCCCAGCAGAGTGAAAGAGAAATAGAGAACTATGCAAAGGTAATTCAAATGTTAACCACACATTTAATTGGCTAGAATGGTCACATGACCCATCCCACTTCAGTTCAGTTCAGTTCAGTCACTCATTCCTATCCAACTCTTCACAACCTGTTGGACCACAGCATGCCAGGACTCCCTGTCCATCACCAACCCCCGGAATTTACTCAAATTCATCTCCATTGAGTTGGTGATGCTTTCCAGCCATCTCATCCTCTGTCGTCCCCTTCTCCTCCTGCCTTCACCCTTTCCCAGCATCAGAGTCTTTTCAAATAAGTCAGATCTTCACATCAGGTGGCCAAAGTATTGGAGTTTCAACTTCAACATCAGTCCTTCCAATGAATACCCAGGACTGATTCCATTAGGATGGACTGGTTGGATCTCCTTGCAGTCCAAGGGACTCTCAAGAGTCTTCTCCAACACCACAGTTCAAAAGTATCAATTCTTCAGCACTCAGCTTTCTTTATAGTCCAGCTCTCACATCCATATATGACTACTGGAAAAACCATAGCGTTGATGAGACAGATTTTGTTTGCAAAGTAATGTCTCTGCTTTTGAATATGCTGTCTAGGTTTGTCATAACTTTCCTTACAAGGAGTAAGCGTCTTTTCATTTCATGGCTACAGTCAACATCAGCAGTGATTTTGGAGACCAAAAGAATAAAGTTAGCCACTGTTTCCACTGTTTCCCCATCTATTTGCCATGAAGCGATGGGACCAGATGCCATGATCTTAGTTTTCTGATTGTTGAGTTTTAAACCAACTATTTCACTCTCCTCTTTTACTTTCATCAAAGGCTCTTTAGTTCTTCTTCACTTTCTGCCATAAGGGTGGTGCCATCTGTCCCACTTCAAGGAGGTGGCAAAACCCAGATTTCCATGTGCCCAGATGGAGAAGAGAATCTGGTATAAAAAACTAACAACATGTGTATCTGATACTTTGAGCTAATTGTTGAGCATCAGGCAGAGTGCCTGTTCCTTACGGAAATGTGCAGGGGAGGCTTTTTTGTCCCTTGATGTTTTTAAGCTCTTCTTGTCTTAGAAGTAGGGAGGATCTTGTACAACTGTTCAGCATTTTCCTTAGCATCCTGGAGATCATAGAGAGATTGGGGTTATAGAACTCCAAAGGTAACACTGTCTGCAAGAGCTACCTCTCTCAGGCACCATGGCTGAGAATTTCAAGTTCCCAGATTCAGAGAGAAAGGAGAACCACCGCAGTCCTCGGGCTCACAGCTTCCAGGGGCTGCCTGGCTGCCCCTCCAAGAGGTGTTCAGGATAGGGGAAGAAATCAGGCTGGAGCTGGAATTAGCTAGAGGCAGGGTATCCTCCCAGAATCGCCATGCGACAATTCGTCCAGAATGGCTTTTAAAGTCACTTGCAGGCCTTCCCTGGTGGTCCAGTGGCTAATACTTTGTCTACCAATGCAGGGAGTGTGAGTTCAATCCCTGGTCAGGGAGCTCAGATCCCACATGTCTCTTGGCCAAGAAACTAAAACATAAAACCAAAGTATATAGTAACAAATTTAATAAAGACTTTTAAAATGGTCCACACACACACACACACACACAAACATAAAATAAAATAAAGTCACTTGTACCAG
Organism: Cephalophus harveyi; assembly: GCA_006410635.1. Taxonomy (NCBI): domain Eukaryota; kingdom Metazoa; phylum Chordata; class Mammalia; order Artiodactyla; family Bovidae; genus Cephalophus; species Cephalophus harveyi. The sequence goes on from SJYT01042474.1 coordinate 231,913, forward strand.
AATGGATAAAGGTCATGAAGCAATGAAATACAAATGATGGACTATAAGTATCAGAAATCTAATGCTATTGCTGCTGCTAAGTCACTTCAGTTGTGTCTGACTCTGGTTCTCTTTTCTCTGACCCCATAGACGGCAGCCCACCAGGCTCCCCCGTCCCTGGGATTCTCCAGGCAAGAACACTGGAGTGGGTTGCCATTTCCTTCTCCAATGCATCAAAGTGAAAAGTGGAAGTGAAATCGCTCAGTCATGTCTGACTCTTAGTAACCCCATGGACTGTAGCCTTCCAGGCTCCTCTGTCTATGGGATTTTCCAGGCAAGAGTACTGGAGTGGGGTGCCATTGCCTTCTCTGAGAAACATAATACTTAATCACAAAGTAATATAAATTTTAAAACAGTAAGATACCACTGTTTCCATTAAGTTAATGCATTTCTTAAATGTATAATATTTCTCATTGTTATTAAAAATGATAGGGCATCTATATGTACGTGTTGACATGAAAAGATGTTCACGATACTATGTGAATCAAGCAAAATGCAGGACAGTTTGTATCATAAGGCATATTAATTTACTTTTTAAAAAGAGATATCCATATAAATACAGGTATATTTTTTTCCTTTTTCTTGAAAGATATCTGAGAAATGGTTATTATTTCTGGGAAGAGGAAATAGTGGTAATTGAATAAAAAGATAGATGCTTTCTTTTTTATGTATGCATTTTCTAGTGTGCATAAATGTTTTTTTGTTACCATGTTATGCATTTTTTTTGGTAAACTAATTTTTAGGGAAAAAATTGAAAAGACATAAATAAACGATTCTGCGAACCAAGAGTCTATTTCTAACCATAGCTATGAAAATTTTTTTACGAGAAAATACTATGTATTTTTTTATACCTGTAAACTTGAGAAATCTTAAAAAAAACAAAACCCTAGATATCATAATATTTAACACTGGTAAAGGGGCAAGAAAATGAAATACTCTCACTCCAGGTGGGGATGCAGGTCTTTTTCCATTTTCTTAACATTCAATTTAGTGATGGGTAGCAAGAACATCGGAGAAGGCAATGGCAACCCACTCCAGTACTCTTGCCTGGAGAGTCCCATGGACGGAGGAGCCTGGTAGGCTGCAGTCTATGGCGTCGGGACACGACTGAGAGACTTCACTTTCACTTTTCACTTTCCTGCATTGGAGAAGGCAATGGCAACCCACTCCAGTACTCTTGCCTGGAGGGTCCCATGGATGGAGGAGCCTGGTGGGCTGCCGTCTATAGGGCTGCACAGAGTCGGACATGACTGAAGCGACTTAGCAGTACTTAGCAGTAGCAGCAAGAACACTGAAAGTTTTCTTAAGTTTCCAATTAGTGGAAATAATCACAATTCCATTCTAAGATTCATGTAGAGTAATACCTCTATTGCAAAACTAATTATAAACAATGAAAAATCAGACCTACCAAAAAGTTTAACCTAAGAAGGTGGTTACATTACCAACAATATCTTTAAATAAATGAACAGTATGAAACTATAGTTTTTCATAAGATTCTTCAATTGTATAATTAAAAACTTCAGTATTTAATGCTAATTGACAAAAAAGTTTGTTTTCTAGACAATATAATTTTTATTTAACATACATAATACATGAAAGAAAATATACCTAATATTAATAGCAATTGTCTCTGTGTTTACCTGCTTATTCAAGTCTATGTGTGTCTTTTGCTTCTCATACTAATTTTTAACAGTTTTCAATGATGAATTTCTTTTATAATAAGAAAAATACAATATTTTTTAAAAAACTATGATGCACCTAATAATGTACATCAAGTACACACATCAATTAAGGTCAACATTTAACTGTTATTTTCCGTATGTTAAAGGGCATTTTTGGCAAGGTACTCAATTACTGCTTAGCATTTTCCTCATCATTAGTTCAATCATGGTTATATTTGTTTGCAGCAATTTAATAGAAGTAATCATAGGGCACATTGCGGGGATGTATTCCACAAGGATATTGGCAGTAATGCTGTTAGGATGTTGAGTTACACAATTTTTTTCTCTATTTTAAAAATCTTATTATATGTTGCCAGAATATTTATAACGGGTCAAATTTTATTAGAGTAGAAAAATGATAATATTTTAAAAGTTAATCACATTTAGCCTAAAGATAATCTTTATTACAAACATGCTATACCCCCCAAAATGATAATATTTTAAAAGTTAATCACATTTAGCCTAAAGATAATCTTTATTACAAACATGCTACACCCCCAAAAATCTAGAATTCTCAACTGGAAGTCTAGAATCATTAAGCTAGCATCATAAATTATGCTACTTTTATTGATAAGTGCTGAATTAATTACATAATTTAGGTTTTCTGTATTCTATCAATATTCATTAAAAACCATCTCTGTGGCTGTCCCAGTATTAGGGACTGGATGTATAAAAATGTCTTAAGACAAAGTCTGTGCCTTCGGAGGTCTCAGTCCAGTAAAAGAGGAGAGCAGACAAACACATATAATTACAAGCTACTTTGATTAAATACAAATACATCTTAGAGAGACAACAAAGAAGGTAAACTTGGTGGTGGTATAGCCGCTAAGTCATGTCCATCTCTTTGCGACCGCATGGACTGTAGCCTGCCAGGCTTCTCTGTCCACTAGCTTTTCCAGACAAAAATATCAGAGTGGATTGCATTCCCTTCTCCAAATTAAGGGGATGGGGGACAGAGTTTAGGGTGGGGCTGGCAGCATGCTTTTGGTTAAAGCTGCAACCGGGGTGGTATTTGTTGGACGTCTTCAGTCTCATAATGGACTGTGTAATAAGTATTTTGAAAAACGGTAAGAGTTCTCTCATCTTTCTTAATTTTACTAACACAGCTAATCACTGGTTTTGAAAGAGACAGAAATATGAGTCACCTGGAATAAGATCCACTGAGTGGACATTCCCAAAACACCAGCCACTTTGCATCTAATTATTAAAAAAAAAAATAGCTTCCAAATTCTAAGATAAAAGATGTTTAAACAGAGCCAACTTCAGAAGACATAGGAAGAAGCAGTGCCCAGCGCCTCTCTCTTCCTGAACAGGAGGCAGCTTTCTAGACCCATGACTCACGTCAAGGGTGAGAGCTTTCTGGCCAAGGTGCTCGCATGAGGACATGGGAATGAAAGATGTTGGGACCCCTTGGCTTCCCTCCCTGCTGTGACAAGTTATCCTCTTGAACTTACTGCATTTAAAGATGTTCTTTCTTATCTTCTGTAGAACATTTTACAACAGCCAAAGAGAAAATGTCTTCGACTCCACATTCATCAGTAGCTTGCTTATATGGAAAATTGTGTTTTATGAAAGGTGACTCATGTGTTTATGTAAGGATATCTAAGTTTTCATTCTGTGCAATGTGGCAGCGAATGATGAATCCGTTGAACAAATGTGTTTTTGCATTTCTACACATGTAACACATAGAGTTGTGACTGAGCTAGTAATTTACATGTTCAGATGTTTCATCTTTCCAAGGAATTGACTTCCTGAGCTGGGACTCTGCTGAAATCTGCTGAGCCAAAATCTCCCAGTGCCAAAGTTACTCCCTCATAGGGTGAGACCCATTTGGAAGTTGCATTAATATTGCTTCAGTCTTCCAGGCAGTGACTGTTTCAAGAAGGGCTCAAAGCTACATTAGAAAAGTTAATACATCTTGAAATAGGGATATTTTTTGACTTGAAAAGAAAACATATATTAAGTTTTTTAAATGATGAACTGGAAATTCTCCTTTAAAAGAAAAAAGAAAGAGAGATTTGCTAAATTTTCCTAGTATGGATAAGATATTTGTGTGATTACCGAACTGGGCAAGCTAACTGAAGAAGTGAGAAGAGAAGGGGTGGGAGAGTAATTAAAACTCTTTCTATTCTAATTTAATTGCTTTCAAACTTAAATACCACTTTTTAAAACAAGCAAATCCCCCCATATTTTTAAGTCACTCACTATGTTCCTAAAGGACTTAGCCTTGAAATCAATGAAAATAATATGAAATAATGCAAATATATGTCATAGTTTTTCAGGAATTTCTAGGTCAAATTCCATTTTTACCACTTACCAACTATATGCTTTCAGGGAAATTTCTTAACCTGTCTGGGATTTCAGCTTCTAAGCTAGTAAAATAGAAGTTGCCTTTAGTAAAATAATAGGTGTAAAGATTAGTATTATTAACTAAATATTCAATAAACAGAAGTTATTTGAACATATTTACCCTGAAAAATGGAGTATAATGGCATATTTTAAACTAATTATAAAAATCTCAAGCATCTGAAACCCACCAGGGAATGAGTTGTATTAAATAGCTTTGGGTTTATCCTTTTAAGGATTCAAACTTTAAAAATTTATTATCATTTTAACTCTAAATCTCTCTAAAAATATTCTGTACACTTTGGTTTTTCATAAGCAGAAGATATTCAATATAATCTAACATTTTCTTGGTAGTTTAGGATTATTAGACTGTCACTTTGTAAGCCTTTGAGGTTTGCAAAGCCACATTCTTGTACTAATAATACACTGACATTTAAGCTGTGTTTGCTTTATATTGTTTAAAAATGTTTTTAGTGACAATGTGGCCTGAAAGAGTCCTTTGCTATTTCCCAAGCAGAAAATCTTCATTGAAAGCCTTAAGTAGACACAGGAAAAATCCTGGATATTACAAGATCAATTTTGGCATCCTTCTAAATAAAAATATTTCGGAGGGAAACAAATCATATAATGACAGATGAGCTGGAATTTCAACTTCCTAAAGTTTAAATCCTATTTGAGTCATTCAGTTTAAAAAGATCACCATCAAATGGTAATCGCCTAATTGATTTACCATAATATTCCTCCAAAAGTGACTCGATACAGTACGCTACATTGATATGCATATTTAGAAATAATAAACTAAGTCATTTTCCCATTAGCTCTATGAAGTTTTTATCTGAAAAATGGTTTTTATGTATTTTCTTTGCAATCATTCCCTGAGATTACATAGGATATACTTATATGTTAAAGAGCGAATCAAACAATTTTTCAATTTTTGTTTTGTTCTTCTAAATATAAAATCCCTATAGCTTTCTTATGATGAGAATCTGACCCAATAAAATTGTTTCCAGAAAGAGGAATTTTCCTTACATTTTCCAATGATTTAATCAGAGCACATTGGTATATTTACTTCTGCAGGAGCCAGGAAAACCTGTATGGATTATTTCAGTGACATAGAAATGAAAGCTAAGAGTTTTCATCTAGAAATGAAAACTTAGAATATTTTACAATGATTTACTTACTCTGTACGATAAAATTTTCCAACTTCAAGCTTAGCTAAAAGTAATTTAATTTCAACATTTTACTGAAATGCAAAGCCAGGTTTTTTTCAATGGCCAAAAGACACAGCCAGCTGGAATTACAGAACCCATAGAGGACACCCTAATACCCTTAGGCCATTGAGTTTTTGGTTTAGAAAGTTTTCTGGTCTGTAAAACTAACTTTCTCCCTTCAAACAAGGAAGATCAAGCTAACTCAGCATTGAAACATAAATTGTGTGAAGAATAGTCTAATTAACCAGAGGAGACAAAACTCAATTCCCTCTTTCTCCTCAAGAACATGGAAGATCAGTGGACCTAAGAAGTTAAAGAAACTTTTAGCAATGTCTTGAATTAACTTGCTTCATGGCTTTGCTTGGCATTCCCTGATGACTCAGCAAGTAAAAAACAAAAACAAAAAAAAAGCCCACCTGCAATGCAGGAAACACAGGTTCCATCCCTGGGTTGGGAAGATCCCTTCCAGAAGGAAACTGCAAACCCACTCCAACATTCTTGCCTGGAGAATCCCATGGACAGAGGACCCTTGCTGGCTATGGCCCGTAGAGTCGCAAAGAGTAGAGCACGTGACACACACATGCCTGAAATGAGGGAAATGGCGTTGATTTAGGATTTGGTGGCTTTGATTTAGGATTTGGTTTCTAGCCCTCTTTAAATATCACCCATGTAAGGGTGAAAATGAGAGCCCCTATCACTCAGGGTCCAAGCCTGAGAGAGAAGCCACACAGTAATCTAAATAGGGAAATTTTTAATATAAGGATTAGTAGCTAAAATATGGGATTGAAGTAATGAAGAATTGGCTAACAGAAACAAAGAGAACGTTAAAGGATACAGGAATAGCAGATATAAGAAGCAACCTCTATCCTCAGGACTGAAATAGGGGGCCTGAGAAAACCTCCCACACACATTCCCCAGGGCTGAGAGCCAGTCCTAATTGGAGAGCATGATCACAGCTCTCAGGGTGGCAGAGAAGTTTCTGCGTGCATGCCAATCTGCTCTCTAGCGTGCCAGGGAATGTGACTGCTGGAGGCGCTGGGCTACAAAAATCACTTGAAGGGACTGCTTGGGAAAGCGACTGGCAGCTGAGCGCTGTTGGCTGCTAGTGCAGGAGTCAGATGCTGGAGAAGCTGCGAATGTACCAGGATCCTAGTACTGGAGAATTCAGCACTGTAAATGCCAGGCTCAGGGGAAATGTGTGGGCTGGAGGAGCTGGGCATGATACACGAGTGTGTAGGGAAAGCACATTGAAACCTGAAGGGGAAACTCCTTCATCCTGCAATTGGACAAGGATAAACTTACTGCTAGCTAGCAAGAGAAACTTTGCCCATATTTTTATAAGGGAGACAATGAAAGGTAAATTTGGAGCTGATGGGCAATCAACTGATAACTGGCAAAGAACTCAGAGAGGAAGCACTTTCTGAGGCTGTGCTGAGAGCCAGGCTACCTTGGGTAGGGGGACCCTGGCTTGAGTGAGTGAGTGAGTGCTCAGTTTCGTCTGACTCTTTGCATCCGCATGGACCATAGCCCTCCAGGCTCCTCTGTCCATGGGATTCTCTAGGCAAGAACACTGGAGTGGGGTGCCATTGCCTTCTCCAGGGGATCTCCCCGAGCTGGGGATCAAACTAGCATCTCCTGTGCCTCCTGCCTTGGCAGGTGAGTGCTTTACCACTAGCTCCACCTGGAAAGCCCTGTTCAATGAGGACTACTGGAAAAAAAAAAAAAAAAATCATTCTGCTTGTGTTTTTCCTGATGGAGAAAAAGACAATGTATGTATGCTGGTGTTCAGTAGCTAAGTCACGTAGGACTCTTTGCTGCCCCTGGACTGCAGCTTGCTAGGTTTCCTTGTCCTTCAGTAGTTCCTGGAGTTTGCTCAAGTTCACGTCCGTTGAGTCAGTGATGTTATCCAACCACCTCATCTTCTGCCACCCACTTCTCCTTTTGCCTTCTATCTGTCCCAGCATCAGGATCTTTCATCCTCTTATCATTATGTGTCAGGCACTGTGGTAGGTATTTTTCATATCTCATTTTAACTTTAAAAAATATAAATATTTAATACTAATTTTAATTAATATGTTCAAGGTTACTCAGCTATTGACCATATATTTTATATTGCATGTGAATTAATAATTCATTTATTAAGTTATGTAACTTTTTGAAAGTTACATAATCCTTGGATGCTTCAGTTGCCTCTCTAGTACAGAATCAACTTTATAAAACTGTGAGGATTAAATTAGATAATGCATGGTACAAAATCCTTAAAATCATCCTTGGCAATTTTGTATGTACTCAATAAACCCAAGGAAAATATTAGTGGTGGTGGAACAGAACAGAATAATAATACTCTGACCTGGATCTATAGCATTCTGAGGTGCATTTCTTATACATTGCTGCTAACAGTTTTCCAGTTTTCCAAGAATCAGTTTCCATAGTAACTCTTGTTATCGTTTGAGTTTTCAGTAACAATAAGTGTTTAACAATCAGCAATCTGAAAAGCAAGTCTTGATTTGCAATGTTTGCCATGGTGTAAATTCTTCCAGCATGGTCAATTTCAAGTTATTAATACAAAAGTAACATTACTTGAGAAATCTGTACACAGGTCAGGAAGCAACTAGAACTGGACATGGAACAACAGACTGGTTCCGAATAGGAAAAGGAGTACGTCAAGGCTTTATATTGTCACCTTGCTTATTTAACTTCTATGTAGAGTATATCATGAGAAATGCTGAGCTGGAGGAAGCACAAGCTGAAATCAAGATTGCCAGGAGAAATATCAATAACCTCAGATATGCCACCCTTATGGCAGAAAGTGAAGAGGAACTAAAAAGCCTCTTGATGAAAGTGAAAGAGGAGAGTGATAAAGTTGGCTTAAAGCTCAACATTCAGAAGACAAAGATCATGGCATCTGGTCCCATCACGTCATGGAAAATAGATGGGGAAACAGTGGAAACAGTGTCAGACTTTATTTTTTGGGGCTCCAAAATCACTGCAGATGGTGACTGCAGCCATGAAATTAAAAGACGCTTACTCCTTGGAAGAAAAGTTATGACCAACCTAGGCAGCATATTCAAAAGCAGAGATATTACTTTGCCGACTAAGGTCCGTCTAGTCAAGGCTATGGTTTTTCCAGTAGTCCTGTATGGATGTGAGAGTTGGACTGTGAAGAAGGCTGAGCACTAAAGAATTGATGCTTTTGAACTGTGGTGTTGGAGAAGACTCTTGAGAGTCCCTTGGACTGCAAGGAGATCCAACCAGTCCATTCTGAAGGAGATCAACCCTGGGATTTCTTTGGAAGAAATGATGCTAAAGCCGAAACTCCAGTACTTTGGCCACCTCATGTGAAGAGCTGACTCATTGGAGAAGACTCTGATGCTGGAAGGGATTGGGGGCAGGAGGAGAAGGGGATGACAGAGGATGAGATGGCTGATGGCATCACTGACTCGATGGACGTGAGTCTGAGTGAACTCCAGGAGTTGGTGATAGACAGAGAGCCCTGGCGTGCTGCAATTCATGGGGTCGCAAAGAGTCGGACATGACTGAGTGACTGAACTGAACTAACTGATTGAACATTACTGAATGCCCGGTTGTGAAAATATCAACATATACACAATCAGTTCTCATGAGCTGGTGAGAATCAACTCCAGAACACCATGTGACAGTAATCATTCTTTGACAAATAGTAGAGAATTAATATTAGTGATTATTGTTGTTATAGTCATTATATAGGCTAAATACTAAAATAAATGACATTGACGCAATATAGATTTTTGTCTCTGTTAGAAAGAGGGAAGACATTGTCTTATCATAAACCTGAATTGCTATTTTGATTTGTTGCTATTGTTTTTATTTGCCTGTCTTTTTAGAAATAGCTTTATTTATTTATCAATTTACCTATTTTGGGCTGTGATGGGTCTTTCTGCTGCCTGGATTTCTCTCTGGCTCTGGCCAGTAGAGGCTACTCTCTGGTTGTGGTTGTGAAGCATGGGCTCCGCCATGGCTTCTCTTGTGGAACACCAGTTCTAGAGCACAAAGATTTTAGTAGTTGAGATTTCCAGGCTCTAGAGGACAAACTTAGTAGTTGTGGGGCACAGAATGAGTTGCTCTGTGGCACGTGGGAGCTTCCTGGACCTGGGATCGAACCCGTGTCACCTGCATTGGCAGGCGGATTCTTTACCATTGAGCCAGCAGGGAAGCGCTCCGTTTTTTCACATAAGTATTAACATAATGAAAGAAAAGAATGAACGAGAGAATTCAAACCTTGTCTAATGCATTCTGACTCCTCAGAACCGACAGAATGCGGTTTTCTTATGTATATTTTCCAAGTGCATTTCTCTTGGAAATATGCCAAGAATTACCTTAAAAGACAAACACAAATAAATGACAACTCTGAAGCCTGAAGATAGCAAGGAAACAACCTCTGCCAGCCTACACTTTATTGTCCTTCTGATTAACCTTTAAGATTTCTTCTTTTCTTTGTTCTTCCTTCTGGAATTAAAAATTTGCTGAACATGAACACATGCATGCTTCATATGTGAACCTATTACATTCTTTCTACTAGTACATAGGCCCTGTCAGACACCATAAGTCTTTCAAAATTTACCCTTCTGTGGATTTAACATAGAAAATTATCTGTTGGAATCAATTATTATTTCCCTTATGAAATATGGATTTCATAATGTTCAAATGCTGGTATTGTTCAATTAGATAAAACACTGTCTTTTTTTCCTCCATTTTTATGTTGGAAAAGATCTGAACTGCTTCATTTTAAAATTTTTTATCGGCCAAAGATAACACTAGAGAGAAAGCTGTTTAACTTTGGTTTTACAACTGTTCAATAAAAGACACTTGGCATCTGCAGGTTTGTGGTCACCCTTGTATTTAAGGAAAAAGGGGCTTCGCTGTGGTTCAGTATTTAAGAATCCTCCTGCCAGTTCAGGGGACATAGGTTCCATTCCTCGTCTGGAAAGATCCCACATGCTGCAGAGCCACCTCTGTGTCTGTGAACCACAATTACTGAGCCTGCACTCTAGAACCCGTGAGCCTCAGTTACTGAAGCCCATGTGCCTACAGCCAGTGCTCTGCAACAAGAGGAGCCACGACAATGAGAAGCGCTTGCGCCACATCTAGAGAGTAGATACTGCTCGCCACGACTACAGGAAGCCCATGAGCAGCAACCTAGACTCAGCGCAGCAAACAATAAAAATAATAATCTTAGAAAAGAAAAAGAAGCAAACTTACAATGGTACTGTATTTCCGGGATCCACTTTTTCCCATCAGCATCAGATCGTTTGTACAAGCTATCAGTGAGTTCCCTGGGATGGCAGGGGTAGGGATGGAGGTTCGTAATGCTAAATGAACACCTGGCCTGCTTTGAGTGAGCTAGACTGACAATATTCCGGGGTCTGGACTCAGGAAGGGCCCAGTGTGGTCAGAGAGGAGGACAACGAGCCCTGCAGGAGGGCCTACCGAGCGCCAGCACTACGTGAAGCAGTGTCCCCTGTGCTGCCTCATTTATTCCTCATGCTAACGGCGTGGCAATGGCAATATGACTGCTGTCTTATAAAGAAAGAAGAGGAAATGCAAAATAAAAAAATTCATCCAGGGTCGCAAAACTCGAAAACCTGCAGGAGGGCCTACCGAGCGCCAGCACTACGTGAAGCAGTGTCCCCTGTGCTGCCTCATTTATTCCTCATGCTAACGGCGTGGCAATGGCAATATGACTGCTGTCTTATAAAGAAAGAAGAGGAAATGCAAAATAAAAAAATTCATCCAGGGTCGCAAAACTCGAAAGCACTGGATAGGGACTTCAGTGAAGTCATTTTAGGTCTCTCTTCTCTGTACCATGCTATTCTTCCTCTTAGTCTAAAGTCTCTTAATTTTGAGCAACATGGAAACATATACATTACCATATGCAAAATAGGTAGCCAACGGGAATGTGCTGTGTGGCTCCAGGACTCAAACTAGGGCTCTGCAATGACCTAGAGGGGTGGGATGAGGAGGGAGGTGGCAGGGAGGTTTAAGAGGGAGAGGACATATGTATACTAATGGCTGATTCATGTTGATGTTTGGCAGAAACCAACACAATTCTGTAAAGCATTATCATTCAATTAAAAAATAAATAATTTTAATTGATTTTTTTATTGAAGATAATTGCTTTACAGAATTTTGCTGTTTTCTGTCAAACCTCAACATGAATCAGCCATAGGTATGCATATGTCCCTTCCCTCTTAAATAAATTTTAAAAGACTAACATGAATTATTTTTAAAAATCAGAAGCATGTATATTTAATTCTTACAATTAAAAAATGCTATATATCCTAACTCATTAGCTAAAAATAAATAAAGACTCTTAATTTTTATTTTTATTTAATTCCGAAGAAAGGGGTTGAAATGTTTCCTTTTGGCTCATTAATTACATTATCAAGTAGATAGAAGTATACTCCAATATGCAAAGATTCTTTCCTGTCTCTTATACACATCTTATAGTCATTATATAGGCTAAATACTAAAATAAATGACATTGACGCAATATAGATTTTTGTCTCTATCTTTAAAAAAAAAAAAAATCTAATTTTCAAAAACAAAGAAGTCAAAATGCTGATCAGTAAATTATTCAACTTAAAAAATAATTCTTTATTATACAGAATATTCACTATTGGTTTTCTTTTTTTTTAAGTAATCAAATCTTATGGCACTTTAAAAAAAATTGCTGATACAACTTTGATTAGAATGGAAATTTTCATGAATAATTTTAACAGTTCAGATCACCTTTATATGTATGTACTCATGCGCATGAAATCACTTTATTAATTTGAAGAGAACAGAATAATAAGTAATTTATAAATGGCATTTACAGTAAAGTGTGATAGCAGAATATTTGCCATGGATCTTGATTCACTATCGATACAATGGTGGATTTTGATCGGATCAGTGTTTTTCACATTTGTGGGAGCTTCAGAACCCATTGTACAGTCAATATGTGAAGCAGCGGCTAAAAGGAGAAAAAGAGGACCCAGAGGCCTGTGCTTGGTGATCAGTGATATTCTAGAATTCTATGCTTTGAGAAAGATGAAGCTGGAGCATGTAATCTCTAATCAAAATCCACGAGAGCTGTCAGTATCCTATTGTCACAAGAGCTGATCTTCAAATATCATTTGCCTAAGGCCTGGTGGCCTTGAAGCATCCGTGCCCAGTAGCCAGACTATTCCTACAGGGCCAGGCCTCTGATAGAGCTCAGAGGCCTTGGCAGATAAAGTACCTATGACTCCTATAACCTAGCATTTAATTCCCACAAAATACCATCAGTTCAGTTCAGTTCAGTTCAGTTCAGTCACTCAGTTGTGTTTAACTCTTTGTGACCCCATGGACTGCAGCACACCAGGCCTCCCTGTCCATCACCAACTCCAAGAGTTTACTTCAACTCATGTCCATTGAGTCAGTGATGCCATCCAACCAGCTCATTCTCTGTTGTCCCCTACTCCTCTGACCTTCAATCTTTCCCAGAATCAGGGTCTTTTCAAATGAGTCAATTCTTCACATCAGGTGGCCAAAGTATTGGAGTTTCAGCTTCAACATCAGTCCCACCAGTGAATATTCAGGACTGATTTCCTTTAGGATGGACTGGTTGAATCTCCTTGCAGTCCAAGGGACTCTGAACTGTCTTCTCCAACATCACAGCTCAAAAGCATCAATTCTTCGGTACTCAGCTTTGTTTGTAGTCCAACTCTCACATCCATACATGACCACTGGAAAAACCATAGCCTTGACTAGATGGACCTTTGTTGGCAAAGTAGCGTCTCTGCTTTTTAATATGCTATCTAGGTTAGTCATACTTTCCTCCCAAAGAGAAAGCATCTTTTAATTTCATGGCTGTAGTCACCATCTGTAGTGATTTTAGAGCCCCCCAAAATAGTCTTACACTGTTTCCCCATCTATTTGTCATGAAGTGATGGGACCAGATGCCATGATCTTAGCTTGCTGAATGCTGACTTTTAAGCCAACTTTTTCACTCTCCACTTTCACTTTCATCAAGAGGCTCTTTAGTTCTTCTTCACTTTCTGCCATAAGGGTGGTGTCATCTGCATATCTGAGGTTGTTGATATTTATTCCAGCAATCTTGATTCCAGCTTGTGCTTCTTCCAGCCCAGCGTTTCTCATGATGTAATCTGCATAGAAGTTAAATAAGCAGGGTGACAATATACAGCCTTGACGTACTCCTTTCCCTATTGGAACCAGTCTGTTGTTCCATTTCCAGTTCTAACTGTTGTTTCCTGACCAGCATACAGATTTCTCAAGAGTCAGGTTAGGTGGTCTGGTATTCCTGTCTCTAAACTGTGGTATTCCTTCCCACAGTTTATTGTGATCCACACAGTCAAAGGCTTTGGCATAGTCAATAAAGCAGAAATAGATGTTTTTCTGGAACTCTCTTGCTTTTTCGATGATCCAATGGATGTTGGCAATTTGATCTCTGGTTCCTCTGCCTTTTTTAAATCCAGAAAAAGGATTTAGACATCTTGAATATCTGGAAGTTCACAGTTCACATACTATTGAAGCCTGGCTTGGAGAATTTTGAGCATTACTTTACTAGCGTGTAAGATGAGTGCAATTCTGTGGTAGTTTGAGCATTCTTTGTCATTGCCTTTCTTTGGGATTAGAATGAAAACTGTCCTTTTCCAGTCCTTTGGCCACTGCTGAACTTTCCAAATTTGCTGTCATACTGAGTGCAGCACTTTCACAGCATCATCTTTTAGGATTTGAAATAGCTCAACTGGAATTCCATCACCTTCATTAGCTTTGTTCATAGTGGTTCTTTGTAAGGTCCACTTCACTTTGCATTCCAGTATGTCTGGCTCTAGGTGAATTATCACACCATAGTGATTATCTGGGTCATGAAGATCTTTGTTGTATAGCTCTTCTGTGTATTCTTGTCACCTCTTCTTAATATCTTCTACTTCTGTTAAGACCATACCACTTTTGACCTTTACTGTGCCCATCTTTGCATGAAATATTCCCTTGGTATCTCTAATTTTCTTGAAGATATCTCTAGCTTTTCCACATTCTATGGTTTTCATCTAATTCCTTGCACAGATCACTGAGGAAGGCTTTCTTATCTCTCCTTGCTCTTCTTTGGAACTCTGCATTCAAATGGGTGTATCTTTCTTTTTCTCCTTTGCTTTTCACTTCTCTTGTTTTCACAGCTATTTGTAAGGCCTCCTCAGACAGCCATTTTGTTTTTTTGCATTTCTTTATCTTGGGGGTGGTCTTGATTCCTGTCTCTTGTACAATGTCATGAACTGCCATTCATGGTTCTTCAGCCACCCTATCAGATCTAACCCTTGAATCTATTTGTCACTTTTACTGTATAATCATAAGGGATTTGATTTAGGTCATACCTGAATGGTCTAGTGGATTTCCCTACTTTCTTCAATTTAAGTCTGAATTTGGCAATAAGGAGTTCATGATCTGAGCCACAGTCAGCTCCTGGCCTTGTTTTTGCCAACTGTATAGAGCTTCTCCATCTTTGGCTTCAAAGAATATAATCAATCTGATTTTGGTATTGACCATCGGATGATGTCCATGTGTAGAGTCTTCTCTTGTGTTATTGGAAGAGGGTGCTTGCTATGATGAGTGTGTTCTCTTGGCAAAACTCTGTTAGCCTTTGCCCTGCTTCATTCCGTACTCCAAGGCCAAATTTGCTTTTATTCCAGGTGTTTCTGACTTCCTACTTTTGCATTCCAGTCCCCTATAATGAAAAGGACATCTGTTTTGGGTGTTAGTTCTAGAAGGTCTTGTAGGTCTTCATAGAACCATTCAACTTCAGCTTCTTCAGCATTACTGGTGGGGCATAGACTTGGATTGCTTTGATACTGAATGGTTTGCCTTGGAAACAAACAGAGATCATTCTGTTGTTTTTGAGATTGCATCCAAGTACTGCATTTTGGACTCTTTTTGTTTACTGTGATGACTACTCCATTTCCTTTAAGGGATTCTTGATTCACTCAGTCGTGTCCAACTCTTTGTGGCCCCATAGACTGTAACCCACCAGGCTCCTCCATCCATGGGATTTTCCAGGCAAGAGGACTGGAGTGAGTTGCCATTGCCTTCTCCAGGGGATCTTCCTGACCCAGGGATCGAACCTGGGTCTACCGCGTTGTAGGTGGACGCTTTACAGTCTGAGCCACCAGGTCATTTTCAAGCACTGGGCTCAAATTTGAACTCAAACCTGTACAATACCAGTGCTCTTTGTACCACAGCGCCTCTCCCCAAACTATCACAAGCCATTGGTTTTATCATCTTACATACATATTTCCTCTGCCTAATTTCCCTTTGATGCCAGCAAGAAATCTTATTTATCTTCATGTTGCTCCTCAAGCTAACCTCTTGTGAAGCAGCCTCCTATTTCCACTACTGCTCTTCTAAAAAAAAGAAATCCTTTCATTTCTTTAAGTTCTATTTCCTCTCTAGAGTTTGCCTTTGGCAACTTTATACCTCAAGAGTCTCTTATCTCTGAATTGGCTTGGTCTTATTAGTACCAACATTTTAGTTTTTTGATTAAATTATGTTTATTAGTTATTATTACAATTTTTTCATTTTATAATTCTTCACATGAATTCTACATTTAACATGAAGTATATTTTTAATATATTTTGGCATCCTTTACATTTAGGAATATGACATGTGGAGGGCCAAGGAGGAGTATATTCATTTGGGTGCTCAATAAATAATTATTGAATGAATATTATCTAATTCTTGGTTGCTGTTGTTCAGCAGCAAGTCATGTCCGACTCTTTGCAGCCCCATGGACTACAGCATATGAGGCTTCTCTGCAATTCATTAGTTCCCTGAGTTTGCTTAAACTCATGTCCATTGAGTCAATGATGCCATCCAACCAGCTCATCTTCTGTCACCCCCTTAAATATTCTCAAAACAACAAAGCACAGTGCTCAATACAGATATCATCAACCTAGTTATTGGTCCTAACAACCGTGATAGAATGCCCTAAGGTGCGAGCCTTTAAGCATAAAGTGTTGCAATATATAAATCATAAATAAACTGGAGACCTTCAGGCAGTTAGACAGTGCAAGTCATAATGCAAAGCTGAACTAAGGTAGCAGCCAAGGGTGTGGTGAAGAAGACCTGGGCATGAGGAATTTACTAGAACTGATGAGCAGTCAGATATTCAGAACAGAGAGCAGGAAAACAGTTTAGGATGATCGCCAAGGTTTTCATCTGGTGCTCCAGACCACGCTCATCTAATGATGGAGCAATTTACTGGGAGGCACAGCTGAAAGGTCAGAGCTGATGGATGGATTGACTGTTAGTTTCATTTGACTAAGGAGAGGACCCAGGGAATATCCAGACAGAGCTCCATATCCTGGAGGCAGGTGGATACACAGAGCGGGAGCTCTTTGGAGAGGCATGTCTGGAGATAAAGAGATGAAGCCATCATTATAAAGGTAATATTTAAAATGAGGTTTTGTAGAAAGGTTATGCTGAAAACCATCCAAGAAAAGACCAATACTTAGGGAACAGATACCAACTATATCTCAGTAAAACTGGAGGGAAAAGGAACAAGTGAAGAAAGAATTGTCAGAGAAAGAGACTAAGAAGGAATTTAAGGAAGACATAATTGCAGAGGCAAAAGAAAGAAGGCAGGTGGGATGGGGTGAGAGATGGGAGGGGGTTCAAGAGAGGGGGGACAAATGTATGTCTATGGTTGATTCATGTTGATTGATGGCAAAAACCATCAAAATATTGTAATTATCTAAGAAAAACAATAAATAAAAGAAAGGTTCCTAGGCACTTATCTTCCTTATTCCAAATGACAGATTCTTAAAATTGTTGTCATTCTTCTCAACAGGGGCACTGCATTTGTACAACTCTGAAAGTGAAAAAAAAGTGAAAGTCACTCAATCGTGTCCGACTCTTTGTGACCCCATGGATTATACAGTCTATGGGATTCTCCAGGCCAGAATACTGGAGTGGGTAGCCTTTCCCTTTTCCAAGGGATTTTCTCAATCCAGAGACTGAACCCAGGTTTCCTGCATTGCAGGCAGATTCTTTATCAGCTGAGCCACTAGGGAAGCCCTAGAGAGTGCCATTTATGTAGCATAGAGTGTCGATGGACTCTTTAGCAGCTGTGCACCCCTGTAATAGTATGGCTCCCAACGTCCATTTTCCAGTCGACCTCAAGCTCAGCACACACACACACACACAAGTTTTTAATATACAGAGTAAGTCCCTCAATCATGTCGACTCTTTGCAACCCCATAGACTGTAGCCTCCCAGGCTCCTCTATCCATGGGATTCTCAAGGCAAGAATACTGGAGTGGGTTGCCATGTCCTTCTTCAGCGGATCTTCCCAACCCAGGAATTGAACCTGCGTTTGTTGCATTTCCTGCATTGGCAGGTGGGATCTTTATCACTAGTGCCACCTGGAAAGCCCAAAATACAGAAAATAATTTTTAAAAATGAGTTCTGTGCTCCCACCTCCCTTTCACTGTCACTTCAAAATCTTCATCCACCTTGACTCTAGGTTTCCCTTGGGTTATTTGCAGGTCATGCAAGCTATCTCCTCTGTTAATTCTCTCCCAATGATATAGTCTAGTTCCACACTCAGTCTGAACATAAATTTTACATTTATAGAAACAGATTTAAAAAAATGCAATGTCAGTATACCCCTAACAGTCATTTTTGCAAAAGTGTCCTCTGTATTCATTTAGGATTTGCCATGACTAGGGGATAGTTCACCTACTGTAATAATAAAGTGTTCAAAAGTATCATCAAATAGAGAACTCCCTATGAGCTCTCTCTATGAAAGGATGTTCCTTTAAAGATGCAGCTCTTAATGCACAGTGTAAAATGCTTGTAGCTTTTATTATGTCTTAGATGAGAAACATGTTTTACCACATACCAGAGTAGCAGACGTCAACTCACTTTTCAAATTGGGAACAGCTTTTCATTTTGTTCTGTTCAACAATTTCTGGGTCCTAACTCAACCCTTCCCTCCTTCCATCCTACCCCCCACTAGTTCGCATTTGTCTTTGCCCTAGCCAAGCAATGTCACAAGCTGCTTCTTCAACGACGACGTGTGCAAGGCGATGGAGGAGGATTTCCAAGATCGGGATTCACTGTGCTCTCGCTCCTTTTATTCAGTAAGAATAAAAGAGGGGAGCTGGATGGTGAAATATTTACTACCTCCACACTGCTGATTGAACGCAATCCACAGGAAACCCAGATGTCCAGAGTAGTAGATCAGAGAAGGGAAATCATGCAACTATAGAGCCAAATTTTGATTTTTAGCTGCCTGCGTAAGAAAAAAAAGACCATCTGCTGTGCTATTAAAACCCCAAAAGGAAGCATCTATCACAATCTCCTTCTAAGTGCCACATCTTTATTTACTGATGATTAGTAAATCAAGTTCATTCTTTATGATGTTTAAATATAATTGATAGTTTAAATATGATTTCAGATGGTAAATTATGGATGGAAAAGAGTTTTTGTTTTTTTTTAGTCTAAATTAAATTGGTTAAGTCTTACTCTTTGGAGGAAGAAGAATGCTAGATCTCATTTCATTTTATAACTGGACCCACACTTTGAACCAAATCCTACTCTTCTATGTTAGATACAAAGTTCAAAGAGCCTCAACAGAGTACAGTACAAATATTCTTGTCATATATGTTCTTTGCTGGCAAGAGGGCTATTCTTGGTTTTGTTTTAATAGATAATTGAGCCCAAGGTCTGAATATAGTCCTCAAAAATCAAGAGATCTGGGTTCTAATTCCAATCCTCAATTTGGACAACTCTGTAAGCTTTCTGTATCACATTCGAAGTGGGGAAGATGTATAACTTGCCTCCTTTTGCTCCAAAAAGCTATTACAAGCAGAAGTGAGGTAATCACTGTGAACATGCATTAACCTCTTCAAAGAAAGAATGGTGAAGAAAAGCAAGACAATGACTTTTTTTTGAAACAATATACGATTTTTTTTTTCCCTTCAACGTTTTTCAGCTAGCCAAGTTTAAAGGCAGTGGTGCCCGTTTAAAAAGCAAAATCACAGAAACATGCAGAAAAATTTGGAATCAATTTATTTAAAGACATGTTCTTTGCAGCTGTTGTTCATTAAGATACTTTTATTGACGTGTCCAGAAATCTTTCCTAGTAGTTTAGGCACGCGGGGGCTTTGAGCCCTATGAAGTATAGCAAATTGCAGATGAATTGGTCCAGAAGTGTAGGTTTTTTTTTTTTTTTTAAACAAATGCTTTTTAAAATAGAATATTCTCAAGGGAGTGATTGGTGGGGGAAGGGAAGTATTGTACTGACACTTAAGAGATCCTTGACCTTCTGGAATGCACATCTAAACTTCTGCAACAGTAGCTCAAAAGGACTGAAACTCAGTTTTCAAAACCACTTTAATAAAGTCTACTTTCTCTAAGGATCCCAAACCAAAGGATCCAGGCATAATTAGTTTATAATAAAGTGATGCTGGCTTTAAGAAATCTCTTTTGCTAAGAAGTCTTTGTATTGGTGCATCACAAATTCTCTGGGTCTCAGGAAGAACAGAAGCTTGCCAAGTGGACTTGGCAGAAGATAGAGAAAGGAAAAGAGCAATAGGTGGAAGAGCATATTCAAAGATATGGAACCTAAGAACACAAAGCTAATTGGAAGAGCTGTAAGCATTAATTCATTTATTTATTTGATCATTTATTCATTCCTTTGTAAGTATACATGGAGCTCCTACTTTAGGCTGGGTACCATTATGGGTGGTTAATAATAAAATACATCTCTGGTATCAAACAATTGGCATTGCAGGCAGGGAGATGGGCACACAAATGATTGCACTACAGTGTATTAAGGTTTAGGCAGAAGTAGCGATGAGTTCTGTAGACTCTACAGTCCAGAGGAGAAGAGACGATGTGTGTTGTAGTGATGGGAGGATCATAGCAGAAATTTCCAAGGAAAGTGTAACATTAAATAGAATCCTGAAGAACCAAAAGAAGACAGTAATATCTTCTTGTGAAAAAAGGAATTGTGAAAAATGGGCCTTCCAGGTTGAAGAGCAATATGAGGAAATATCTGAAAGCTAGAGAATATTTGGTGGGATGCAAAAATTACAGGAAGTTCTGATTCGGGTTAGGATTATGTAGAAGTGGGTAGAGGGTAGGAAGCCCTAGAGGGTAGCAGTGGACAGTAAAGGAGGCATGGAGATGAAGGAAATTGAAGAGAGAGGTGAGAAGGGGTAAAAGCAAGGAGGACCTTGAATGTCACACTAAGTTAAAGAGATTTGGGTTCAGAGTTCCCCTGGAGGATGCTAACAGGGTTAACTTTTCAGGGAGGTTAGTCTCTGGAGGGTTGGAAGGGATGCTGGTGGGGAAGACCAATGAAGGTTGATGTTTAGTCTCTGTATATGGGCTGAAGAGAAAAGGGGTATGTTAGTGAGGCAAAAGCATTGACAGAACTGAAAGCTTAGATGTCTGTCCTCTGGGAGCCCTCTCTGATCCCCACAAGTCTGCATTCACCAACCCCTGGGCTCACTACAATAAGAGCACACGCTTCTGCCTATGTTAGTTGCCCTCTCTGGAAAGAGGCACTACACCACAGTCACTGCTGTGTTTCCAGAGTCTTGATTCTTCAAGGAGAGTGATTAGAAACAGCTGGAGGGTCGGTATGGATGTACATTATACTGTGGAAGTCAGAAATCTAACACGTAATAGGTGGTCAGGAATGTCTGCCGAAGTGAATTGATACATGAATTGAAAGTCCTTACCTTGCCAGTTTCCCCATTTGGTACTGAGGCTCCAAAAAAAGCAAGGACTTTGAGAAGAGTTTCTCTTCAAAGATTTTGCTATTTAATCAGGCTGAGCCTGCAAAGTAGAGGCAACATCTGCCTTTTTGGATCATGGTTGGGAGAGCTACATATATTTGAAAATGACCTGGCAGGTTTATAGAGCCAGGTTTCTAGATCCTAATTTATAAATAAATTATGAGAGGTGACAATTCCTTTTTCTGTGTCTTTCAGATGGACTCTCGTCAACTCTATCTCTCATATCTCTGTTTCCCCTCCTCCTTTTCCTCCTTGATTCACTGAATCACACCATGGGGTTGATGATCTGCCCTGTGATTCACTTAAAAATGAAAGTTATCAGAGATGAACTCATTTATCTACCCACAACTTTCCATCCTCTTGTATCAGGGCCCATACTCTGTCTCCCTCCTCTCACCTTGGAAGAATGTGCCTAATCTTGTCCAAGGGCAACATCCTGACTTGTGGACTGGATCTCATCTCCACTTGGCTAATTGAGATTCCTCTTCTGTAATCATTCTCTTTCTCCTGCACCATCCATTTCTCTTTCTCTACAGCATGATTTCCATCATGTTATAATCATGCTGAAATTTCTCCCATCTTCAAAAAATCCAAGCTGTCTTTCATCCCTCTAAAGTCATTATGTCTCTGCTCCTACTCACAACAGTTTTGCAAAACTGCTTCCTCCACTTTCTCCTTCACCTCCTTTTCTATTCTTAATCTCCTCTGATTGGGATCCTGCCTCATCACACTGCTGAGGCTGCTTTCAACAAAGTTTCCAATGACCTCCATGTTGTCAAATCCAATAGTTCCTCTCCAGTTTTTGTCTTAGTTAACTTCTCACAAGCATTCAGAACAAATGAACTCGGTTTTGAAACTCTCTTCTCTCTTGCTTGGTGAAATCACTTTCTGAATTTTTCTCCTACCTCATCTTTGCTATTTGTCAGTGTCTTTAGTTGGATTACTCTTCTTCACTAGATCTTTAAATCAAAGAGTTCCCCAATGCTAAGGGACCTATTTTCTTCTCTGTTTAAACTCTCTCCCTAGATGATCTTATCCAGTTTATTGCAAAACTACCCATTTGCTAATGGTTTCCAAGTTACATTTCTAGCAATGACCTTTCTCAATTGCCTACATGACATCTATACTTACAGGTATAATGGTTATCTCAAAGTTTACATGTTCCAAAAACTCTATTTCATTCTCTGAAACCCAGTCTCTACTCTTGCAGAAAATGACCCCACCATACCTAGTTGGTATCCTTGACCTTATACTCATTCTCTGCAAACACTCCATGAGTGTGTTTCATATTTGTTCACTTGTCTCCATCCACTACTACCATTCCAATCCACACCCCTGTCATTTCTCTCCTGGAACACCATCATAACCTCCTTTGTAGCCTTATCTTCTACTCCCAATCCCTCCCTATAGTTTCAGGAGTGATATTTCAATACTTAACCAAAGATCTTTCTATCCCAAGCTTAAAGTTCTTCAGGGACTTCTCAATAGCACTTAGGATAAATCTCTTACCCTTGGGTAAATATGCAGTTCATGGGGTCACAAAGAGTCAGACATGACTGAGTGACTGAACTGAACTGAACTGAACTGGTGTAAATATGCTACATAAGCTAGACCCAAACCAACTACTTTACCTGCTCTAGCACCAATTTCAATCTTACATCTCCTCCTAGATCTCTTTAATTTCATTAAACACATCAATCTCAGCAGTCTTGATGGTTTCTCTGCATGGAACATTTTCTGCCTGATCTCAGAGACAGACTTTCATGTTTATCACACCACCCTCTGATCATTCTCCACATGCAGCCATCACTGTCTAATTCATTCTATATCATTAGTCTTTATGTATGTCTGTCTGACCACTAGACTCTAAATTAGGATGTAATCTTTATTAGAGAAGATTTCCGCTCTATCTTTTTTCAATACAATATCCTCATCTCATAGAATTTTTCAAAAAGCAGAGTTGGGGGCTCACAAGTAAGTAGTGAACAAGTGAATTAATCTCACCCGATTGCCAAAATGGGCCTTTGAGATTATCCTACTTGAACATCCTCTTTTTACAGATGGGAAATCTGAGGCCGAGAGAGGAATCATTATTTGCCTAGAATCATTTAAGCTAGCAGTAAGAAATATCTTCAGCATTGGCTCTATAGAAACTCTTTTTGTCTGAAATAATACCAGACACCTACAAGTAAAATCAATATACATGAAACTCTACTTTCTATGAGAACACATCACAGGACAGGTCAGCTCAGTAGTCTGGTCTCAGGAGCAAACTCTGATGGGACATATCCCACAACAGATAATCTCTAAAATCCCAAGAAGTCCCGCAGAGTGAAGAACTGGGTTTCTGGAAGCCTGGGGAAACCATAGACCTCAAACAGGTAGTTTCCACATTTGTTTGAAGAGAGGACAAATTCTGAACTTTGCTAGAGTGATAGAAAACACATGTGTTTTCTCACTTCATATCCCAGAGAAGTTAGCTGTCAAAGGCTTGGTGTTTAGCTCCATTTCTTCCATGCTTAAAAGACCAAATATGTGCCAACATGGCTGCACCGCAGACATTTGAGCATTACGAGACTGGAGAATTGGGTATGGCCAAAAAGAAAGGCCTTAGATGTCATTAGTAGGTGTTCAGGTTTTGAAATTTCTTTTCTCTGAAGTCAGTGTTTCACCATTTAAAATGTTAAGCAGAAACTGATGTGATTATATCTGTATTTCTAAAGAATCATTCTGGCTACATATGCAGAGGATGGGTCAGAAGAGGAAAAAATTGAGAATAAGGACTAATTAGAGGAATTAATGGAGAAGGCAATGGCAACCCACTCCAGTACTCTTGCCTGGAAAGTGTCAGGAACGGAGGAGCCTGGTAGGCTGCAGTCCATGGGGTTGTGAAGAGTTGGACATGACTGAATGACTTCACTTTCACTTTTATGCATTGGAGAAGGGAATGGCAACCCACTCTAGTGTTCTTGCCTGGAGAATCCCAGGGACGGGGAGCCTGATGGGCTGCTGTCTATGGGGTCGCACAGAGTCAGACACGACTGAAGTGACTTAGCAGCAGTAGAAGCAGCAGAGGAAAGAAGTCAATGGCAGTAAAGATACAGGTAAGTGGACAAATCTGAGGTCCAACAAACAGGTATGATTATATTAAGCTCGTATGATCCACAACACTTGATAACTATCAATATTTTCACTCTTGTCCGTTGTGGTCACAGACTGATATCAGGTCAGCAAAAAGAAAGTGGAAGTGACAGGAACAAATTTCAGGTCATCTCCTGGGAATCTTTACTCTGGGTTTTCTCTCCCTTTCTGCTATCTCTGATGTTGATAGCTGCCTATGATTAGGGCAACCTTAGGAGTTACATTTATCCTGAAGGGACAGTAGTAAGACAGTTTCCTGCAATAGCTTCCAAGGGCCAATGCCCACAGAAGGCATCAGTTAAGGATTCTCCATGACAAGCCCATTTGATAATTCGATCAAAGGAGATTATAGAGGACAGTATCACAACTATGTTTCTAAATTTTTGAAGACTTTGCTCCACTTGTATTATTTTAGCTGAAATAAATAAAGTTGTACACAAAGACCTATATAAATGAGTATATATCACACTCTTCTTTGTATTAGCAAAAACACTGAAAGCAACATATACATCTAACAGTATACTACCGAGTGATGAAATAAGTGATGGTACATTCTAGAATGCAATATTCATAATCATCATCCAGAAAAATATATAAGGCCATGGGAGACACCTCACAGTATAACATTGAACAATATAAAAATCCTTTTGATTCCTATCTATTGACTATGGCAGAAGGAAAGGCAACAAGTATATATATTCTTAGAACTGGCAAAAGCAATTATTTTAAATAATCAACAATTTCCACATTTGACTAATTTTAAGTCTTTCACTCATATACTGCAAATTACTGAGATTTTTATCTTATAGATAATGGGCTTTTTCAACTGGATCAGTTGCAGTTATCTTTCAGTAAGTGCATTGAACATCCAGAGCCTCTGTTTAGTAGTAGCCTTTAGTCACCTCTGGCTGTTCACACTTAAAACTAGTGAAAATTAAACAAAATAGAAAATTCAGCTCACAAGTTGCACTGGTCACACTTCAAGAGCTTATTAATCACAAGTGGCCAGTGGCTACCATTTTAGTCAGCATCTATATTAGCATTTCTATCACTGTAGAAATTCCATTGGCCCAGACGGATGTGGAGTTTGCCAGGACCTGTACTGCGTGCTAGGGATTTAGCAAGGAAAACAAGACGGTCCACATGGGTCTCTCAGCTAAATAGGAGAGACAGACATACAAACAGAATTAATGTGCGGTGCCATTCTTGTTCTGCTCCATCACATACAACCTGGTTGGACACAAGTCCTGTGCCACCCTGGGTACCAGCAGTTGGAGGACTCTTGGTCAGAACCTCCTGCCTCTCTAGGAATCAGTGTCGTGCTATAATCACTAAATCATGTAAAGAAACAAATCCTAATTGAGCAAGATTCTCAGGGTGTGGTTTGCATTCTAGAAAATTAATTAAATTTCTTCTTTCATTCAGCAAATGTGTACTGAATGTCTACTCTATACCAGGCATGTAATGTGTCATAGAAACAAAATTGATTAAAATGGCCAAAGCTTCTACCCTCATGGAGATCCCATTTTTGGTGACTAGGGGAGACAAAAAAACATATAAACACATACAATATCTGGACTAATTGATTGTAATAAGTGCTACAGAGAAAAAATGAAGTGGAGCAGGTAAAGGGAGGAAGGTAAGGAATGCTGAATTGTGAGGTGGAATTTGGGGACTGAGAGGGAGTGGAGGGAGGTGTGTATTATTTTAAATAAAATGATCTTAGAAGATTTACTTACTTGTGGCTTGAAAGAGTCAATTCTTATTGGATCTTCCATTTAAAAAATTTCTCCAGAAGTCCATGTGTTATAGGAGACAAGATAAAAGCTGTGTAAATACTAGTTTATAATCTCCACTAATTTTTTAAGAATTTATGCAGGCCACAATGCCTCTCTGGGCCCCAGTTTCCCCATATTCACATCAAGTGTTTGGACTGGATGGTGTCTGAGGACACTTCTGGTTTTTAAAGTTCCTGATTTAAACACAGAGAGAAGGGGAAAAAATTCCCTGTGCCAACACTTCCGAAAATTTCCAAAAGTGTTAGTTACTCAGTCATGTCTGACTCTTTGCGAGCCCATGGGGTATAACCTGCCAGCCTCCTCTGCCCATGGGATTCTCCAAGCAAGAATACTAGAGCGGGTTGCCAGTGCCAACTCATAGACTCACACATTTGTTCAATGAACATTAACTGAGAGCCCAACATACGATGAGCTTGGGGTTGACCCTAAAGAAAACAGAATGAGGAAGCTGATTCTACCTTCAAGGAGCTCACCGTGAAAGGAGGGAGGCCAGCAAGCGTTTCTATTGTGACCTGGAGTCTTCACGTGCACTTTGCTCCTGGCTGAGACCCAAGGGTTCCTGCCCTCCACGTCTCCCGGCCACACTGCACAGTCATCCTGGAGAGGCACAGAGCCAGGGGCCATCAGTCACGAGGCTGTTCAAAGGAGCCTGGGCACCACCACATCCCCAGGCCTAGCCTCTCCTTTGGGTAGAAACGTGGCCTGGATGGGGAGCCGTTGCTGTGGATAGCGATGCTGATGGACGGCCCACGGAAACCATTTTTCATCTCCAGGCAGTACACGTGTGCATTCTCACTCTGGGGCCAGGTCGTGTGCATTCTCGCTCTGGGGCCAGGTCCTGACTGGTGTGCCTGCTGTTCTCTGTTTGCTTAGCTGTTGTCACCTTTTCCCCTTTCCTGACAAATGAACCCATTTCACAGCCTGAGTGACTCATGACTGCTTTAGGAAGCCCAGATTAGCTTAATGCAGTAAAGGAGGAAAATAAAGACCATTATTCTTAACTTGACATCTTAAACTTCCATCTGCCTCTGAGCACGCCCCTGCTGAAAAATGGTTCTGTCTGATCCATGGGATATCATCCAAGGTCTACTTCCATCTGGTTCCAACAACAACCCCAACCTTCTTTTCCACTACTAAACGATGCAGGCAGAATGCTCACTCAAACATGCCATAGATTCTCCTATATCAACACAGTATTCACACAGTCTGTTCCTACTCATCCATTGCCCCAGCCATGGAAGCTCTGCAAACCTGTTCCTGATGGCCCCAGACCGCTGCAATCTCCTGTCCTTTGAATTGGTTCAGCACCAGCTCCACAAAGCCTGTGATCATGGGTGCTTTTGATCACAAATGAAAGTCTGAAATTCCCTCTGACTTCTGGGTCAGAGGCAACTTGTCCTCCCTGCCCCGTCCCCTCCAACCACACCAGGCCGAGTGCCCAGGACCTGGAAGTTGCTGTACAAAATCTAGTTCGCTGATTGATTCAGTGGTCCTCTCTGATGCACTCTGATTCCATCAGCAAGAGGGCAGGAGAGCAGGCATTTCATCGCTTGCACCCCAATCAGCTTCACTGGCCCCAGAACAGACACAGGGACATTTGTGTCTGGACTCCTGGGCGAAGGTAACCAGTGACTCCATGAATCAAGCATTTCTGAGTCAGAGAAAAAAAAATTTCGGAACCAAAAATGTATTCAAATGGCCAGGTTAGTCACCAATTCAGTTTTTCCTGTGTTGATCTACCCTAAATAACAGATGGGGCTCTCACATCTCTGGAACCCTGCAGGCTTAGTAAAATCATTGCACTAGAACTATACTATAAAAGGTTTCCAAGTAAAAGAAACTTGAATGTCCCTCTACACCAGCAGTTTTCAGACTCTAGGATGAATCCCAATTACCTGGCAGGTTTGTTTAAGCCCAGAGGTTGGGCTTCACCCCCAGAGTTTCTAACTCAATAGTTCTGAGGTGGGCCCTGAGAATTTGTATTTTTAATGAGCCTCCAGGTGATGCAGATGCTGCTTGCTCTACAAGACTTTTCTCTTTCTGCTTTTTCTTCCCAAGACTTTGTCTACTTACTTCATGCATGGTCAGCAGCTCAGTCATTCCAACTTTTTGAGGCCCCATGGACTATAGCCCTCCCACTCCAGTACTCTTGCCTGGAAACTCCCATGGATGGAGTAGCCTGGTGGGCTACAGTCCATGGGGTCGCAGTCCATGGAGTCAGACACTACTGAGCGACTTCACTTTCACTTTTCACTTTCATGCATTGGAGAAGGAAATGGCAACCCACTCCAGTGTTCTTGCCTGGAGAATCCCAGGGATGGCGGAGTCCAATGGGCTGCCGTCTGTGGGGTCACACAGAGTCAGACACGACTAAAGCGACTTCAGCAGCAGCAGGAGCATGGACTATAGCCCACCAGGCTCCTTTGTCCATGGGATTCTCCAGGCAAGAATACTGGAGTGGGTGGCCATTTCCTCCTCCAGGGGACCTTCCCAACCCAGGGGTCAAACCCCCATCTCCTGCATTGGCAGATGGATTCTTTATCACTAGGCCACCTGGTACTCCCTTGTCTAACTAACACTATCTTTATTTATAGCTATTATCGTAGTGTATGTGAAATTTGTCCATTTAAATTCTTTTTTTTTTTTTCTGAGTTATAGAGTGTCTATGCCAAGCCCATGATATGAAGTTACAGGTTAGTATAACTCCAAGACAAAACTTCACTAAACAAAATAACTTTGGATTTGGGGTTGAAAAGTTACCCTAAGAACCATGGTAAGAATTATTTAACACTTGTAGAAGAACAGAGAATTATTAATGAGACATTCAGTCCAAAGTGATTCAATGAGGAGATTAAGTTAATCTAGGGTTCAACTTTCTGTCTGTGTTATTCATTTCTGTATCTCTAGCTCTTGGTACATACTAGAAAGCATCCACTAAATATTTGTGGAATGAATGAATGAATTAAACAAATAAACATTTCCTTAATATACTCTGGGTAGTCTCTGGAATCTGTCTAAACACAGGCTTCTGGGGAAAGTTCCCACAATACTTGAATATTTTGCATCAAAACAAGACACATATCAAAGGAGAATCATTAACAAGTTGCAGTTGGTTTTCAGGCACTGCAAAGGATTCCTACGTGTTATGTGCAAGGATCTATGCACACAGGAGGTGCACACACACACTCAGTTTTCTCCTTTGGATAGTTGTGCAATGAACCCTGCATCCACTGGTATGTTCTGTGTGGAACAAGTCCTGCCAAATGCTGTTACACAAGGCTTTCTATTTTAAATTAGAGGCCTTTCTGTGCACAGATCAGTTTAGAATCAGAAAGGAAATGCAACCTGCAAAGCATTGGGAGGGACCCAGCTTCCTACTGTGCATTACATGAAAATGCCAAAGCCTTTT
Organism: Cephalophus harveyi; assembly: GCA_006410635.1. Classification (NCBI taxonomy): domain Eukaryota; kingdom Metazoa; phylum Chordata; class Mammalia; order Artiodactyla; family Bovidae; genus Cephalophus; species Cephalophus harveyi. The sequence goes on from SJYT01042474.1 coordinate 261,400, forward strand.
CTTGAATGCCATTCCAACTAAAGGAAATAAGCTAAGCTATATTGTTGGTTACACCAGTGCCATTTGACCAAAACAGAGTTCTCTGTGCATGTGGCTTTTAACATTTAATCAATAAACCAGAATGATTTGAGGGTCTGGCTGTCTTAATAAGGTGATTGTGTAAACACAGGGCAGTGAATTAAAGACATTTTCTTAAATGAGGGGAAAAGGTGTTATAAAGGTGACATTAATGTTCCAAAGGATAAAAACCTAGGGATTCTAGAGTCCCCAAGCCACTTGGGGACGGATCTAGTCAAAGCATGGCAAATACTCAGATTTACTCTTGGGATGTGGAGGGTAAAATCTGTCAGGAATAGTGGCTTCATCTCAAAGGTGCAGGAGACTTTTATCGACCACTGGGCAGCTGCTTTGACTAACCCCTTTGACAGATTCTGAAAGCATTTCACCCTCTGCCATCCCTTGGCAAAGCACAGCTGAATGCTAAAGGGGTCTTTTCTCAAACCTTCTTGCTAATGGCCCAACTGTGAAAGTGCTGGCTGAGCTGCTTCTCTGGCATGGCCATTATAATATTTCATTCTTCCTGCTTAATTTCAGGCAGTGCTTCCTCCATACATAAATATATCAAGCTACATAAAAACCAGAACTTTCATCTCCATAGAGGGGTTTAGAGAGTTCATTTCTCTTACTCTGTAGGACAAGAAAAATCATTGTTTCCCCCTTTGATTTCGAGATTTGATTTATGCAGGTTTACCTTGCAAGCTTCTGTTCCAGTGGTGCTAACTCTCAGGTTTGTGTGCATTTGCTTGGATTTACTGACCTGAGCTTAATTCTTGATCTATAATCTGTAGGCTTCAGATGAAGAATGAATTTTGATTTAGAGTAACAAATTCTGTATGGCTTATATTTCCCATTCAGAGTCAACTATTAGTTGGTTTTAGCACAACTGAATTATGGGCTTTTCCTAGAAGGCCATTCTGTATGAAATTAAGATGGATTGAAAACCAAATATTTCCCATATACTACATGAAATAAAGTTTCCTTTCTACAATTCTGACTGATATGAGCTGGATTCTCTATAAAGGAGCACCCAGGATGCTCCTCAGTTCAGGTTATTAACAGTTGGGTATTGGAGTCTTCTGGTCCTCCCCTCATGATCATAGATTTGTTTTCTCATTCACTCATTTTAAAAAATATTTCTAAAGATGTTTTACAATGTGTCACATCACAAGATAAGCTTACTCTTACCCTAAAGTTCTATTCCTTTCAATGCCTTGATGAACACCCAATGTTTCAAATTATTCATGACACCTTTTTAAAAAAAGTTATCACATGTTAGTGTCAACGCATATATAATTTAGTGTATTCTTCTATTTGGGCCTTCAGAATCTGCTTTCTAAAAGCAGGACAGCTCTCAATATCCAATTAATGAAAGTGATCAATCTGTTCTTCGATTGCACTGGTGTAACAGACAACGGTTTTCAAAATGTTGAAACAAACACATCAGATAGGTGAAAGGCACAGTGGACCACTCTGTACTACCGTCTTGGAACCTCATGTGAACCGACAGTTATTTCAAATAAAAATTTAAATTGAAAAAATGCACTTCTTGGGACTTCCCTGGTGATCCAGTTAAGATTCTGTGCTCCCCATAAGGGGGCATGGGTTTGATCTCTAGTCAGGGAACTAAGATACCACATATAGCACAGTGCAACCAAAGGAAAAAAAATGTACTTCTTTCAGCTCAACTCTCCATCAGGTAAAAATGGACATAAAGTCAAACTAATGTCCTGATGGAAGGTGACTTACTAATTTTCAGTTATGCGATAAATCAGACTATTATGGACCTTCATCCCTTCACCTTTAAAAAATGCAGTAATCAAACATCAGAATAACATTACCCACTTTGACTATCCTACAGGTTGATTAGAAAATTTATAGAAGTATGAGGTTTGGAAAAACATGGAGAGCATTTTACAAATCCTGTCTCATCTGCATAAAACTTATGAAGCAGTAAAGATCTTAATGAATTAACAGTGGCATTAAGATTTGCTCAGGGCATATACCCACCCTTCCACCGGGGAGCAGGGTGAGGGTGGGCAGGGTGTGGCTTTCCACTGATGGTACCCAAGGGTCCGAAGAAGGTGACAGTTGGGAAAATAGGAGGTTGAGGGAAGAAAGATTGATTAAAAAAAAGATTTGCCAAGATTCATCCAGTGTTCCAATCTCTTAGGAATTATGATAAACAAACAAATAAATAAAAGGGAGTGCTATTTCTAACCAAGTTTCCTTGTCTCCTTACTTCTCACTACCATTCTCACCTTTGACCCTGCCTGGTCCTCTCCAGACTCCTCCCCTTGGCTACAGTTCTCAGGAAAGAACTCCCTTCCTTAAAAAGGAATATTTACTTATTAGGATATCCACAGGATTCCCATGTGGCACTGGTGGGAAAGAATTCGCCTGCAGTGCAGGAGGCACAAGAGATTGGGGTTCAGTCCCTGAGTCAGGAAGATCCCCTGGAGTAGGAAATGGCAACCCACTCCAGTCTTCTTGCCTGGAGAACCCCATGGACAGAGGAGCCTGGAGGGCTACAGCCCATGGGGTTGCAGAAGAGTTGGACACGACTGAGTGACTGAGCACAGCACTCACTACTCATTCACTGGCACTCTCTCACTCCACAGATTTTAGACAAAGTCTTCCCTTAGGGAGCCCCAAAGCCACTGTGGATGAATGGAAATCAAACACTGAGCGTGATGAATGCTGTCATGTTTTAATGGCTTGAAAGTTTCCTCATTACAAGTCCTTCTGTATTCTGGTAGAGCAGACTTCAGTTTCCCAACCTTGGCAATACCAGCACGTTATTTTTATTTTGGGCATCCTGTGTGCTACAGGATGCTTATCAGCATCCCTGTGTCTCTTCCCCTTAGATGAATAACAACTTTCCAATCATGACAGTCGATATGTCTTTAGACACTCTCAATGTCTTTTGGGAGAGGCAAAGGCAACCCCAGTTGAGAACTGCTATGGTTGAAAATCCCTGCAGACCCGTGTATCATGCAGTGCTGCCTCTCTGGAATCGTGAGACCTGGCAGATTGTTTAGAGCATTGCTGATCAGGAGGGAGACTTTCCTTCTGGCAAAACTGAGAGATTGGTGTAGGCTGAGGAGGACTGAGTGACTGAAGAGGTAGTGGAGAGCAAGGATATCAATCATTCATTAGCATTGAGACTCCTGCTGCCTGGATCTCTTGATATATACATACTCTTAAAATACGGTGGGCTGGAGGAAACACAAGCTGGAATCAAGATTGCCGGGAGAAATATCAATCACCTCAGATATGCAGATGACACCACCCTTATGGCAGAAAGTGAAGAGGAGCTAAAAAGCCTCTTGATGAAAGTGAAAGAGGAGAGCGAAAAAGTTGGCTTAAAGCTCAACATTCAGAAAACGAAGATCATGGCATCTGGTCCCATCACTTCATGGGAAATAGGTGGGGAAACAGTGGAAACAGTGTCAGA
>SJYT01042474.1:265009-327001 GCA_006410635.1 Cephalophus harveyi
GGAGATCCAACCAGTCCATTCTGAAGGAGATCAGCCCTGGGATTTCTTTGGAAGGAATGATGCTAAAGCTGAAACTCCAGTACTTTGGCCACCTCATGCGAAGAGTTGACTCATTGGAAAAGACTCTGATGCTGGGAGTGATTGGGGGCGGGAGGAGAAGGGGACGACCGAGGATGAGATGGCTGGATGGCATCACTGACTCGATGGATGTGAGTCTGAGTGATCTCCGAGAGATGGTGATGAACAGGGAGGCCTGGCGTGCTGCGATTCATGGGGTCGCAAAGAGTCGGACACGACTGAGCGACTGAACTGAACTGAACTGAAAATACGGTGGAATATTATATGCACAAAAGCCTCTAGTCTTGAAATATCATCTTTGCTACAGCTAAATGCTTTTTGGAGAAACATATTTCTCACTGGCTACATGCAATAAGCATAATTTGTGTATTATATATGTTCATTACTATTATTATCATGGTTACCTCATTTTTAACTTTTCTTTAAAAAAGCAACTATCTTCAGTTGTTCTTAAAATTAATATTAGAAATCATGCATACGTGATCCAGTTAAGCTACTAAAAGACAAAAATTGGATAGTAAGTGTTTTTATTTAAGTATATTAGTATGCTTAGTATGCTTTTCCTTTTTGTATTTTCTTGACTTATTCTGCCATGGGTATTAGATTAGCTTTAATTTATCAAGATCTAAGGCTGGAAGATGTGAATATGGAGGTAAGGAAGATAAGGAAGCCTGGAGCTAGCCTCAAAGGAGAAGTGAGAACATGCCCTCTGTAGCCTACGGTTAGTGGGCAAAAAAGAGAGAGAGAAGAGAAGCAACGTGGTCAAGCACTGGCCGTCCTGGAGTTAGAATGAAGATATCTGGAGAGGGTCAGGGCAATTCAAGGGCCAGGAGTCAGAGCTTAGGCCATAGGATCAGACCAGTAAGACTTGAGATGGACAGTCTGGACCCCTGACTCCAGCACCTCATGGATGTCATGCCTTATATACACCCACGTGCATGCTAAGTCACTTCAGTCATGTCTGAAGCCCCATGGACTGTAGCCCACCAGGCTCCTCTGTTCATGGGACTCTCCAGGCAAGAATCCTGGAGAGGGTTGCCTGGCCCTCCTGGGGGTCCTTCCCACCCACGGATTGTCTCTTAGGTCTCCTGCATCGGCAGGTGAGTTCTTTACCACTAGCACTACCCGCGAAGGCCACATACATTCACACAAGATCACAAGAGCACAGCCCGCTACTGCAGCCCAGTTGCCAGCTTGGAAAGAAACAGAGGAAGAGAGGGGACTTCTGAGAGCAGAAAATTTATCTGTTTCATTTAGTAGAAACAGAGCTATCCAAAGAGACAGTTTAAAATATGGACATGGACTGAATAACCAGACAGAAGAAGGTAAAAGAAATCAAGTTAGTTATTGAGGAATAATGAAATAAGGATATACTTTCTTTGCATATTCAATTACAACATAAGTATATTGTACTTGTTACAATTATTGAAGTCACTAATCTCCTTTTAAATATGTATTAAAATGACTTACCAAAGTTACTTAGGACTACTAAGGCTTAGTGCAGACCTTCAAGGAATACTTTGATATAGTAATGGCCTCAGGTTCGTGACATTGTACAGGAGACAGGGATCAAGACCATCCCCATGGAAAAGAATTGCAAAAAAGCAAAATGGCTGTCTGGGGAAGGCTTACAAATAGCTGTGAAAAGAAGAGAAGCAAAAAGCCAAAGAGAAAAGGAAAGATATAAGCATCTGAATGCAGAGTTGCAAAGAATAGCAAGAAGAGATAAGAAAGCCTTCTTCAGCAATCAATGCAGAGAAATAGAGGAAAAGAACAGAATGGGAAAGACTAGAGATCTCTCCAAGAAAATTAGAGATACCAAGGGAACATTTCATGCAAAGATGGGCTCGATAAAGGACAGAAATGGTATGGACCTAACAGAAGCAGAAGATATTAAGAAGAGGTGACAAGAATACATGGAAGAACTGTACAAAAAGGATCTTCACGACCTGGATAATCATGATGGTGTGATCACTCATCTCGAGCCAGACATCCTGGAATGTGAAGTCAAGTGGGCCTTAGAAAGCATCACTATGAACAAAGCTAGTGGAGGTGATGGAATTCCAGTTGAGCTATTTCAAATCCTGAAAGATGATGCTGTGAAAGTGCTGCACTCAATATGTCAGCAAATTTGGAAAACTCAGCAGTGGCCACAGGACTGGAAAAGGTCAGTTTTCATTCCAATTTCAAAGAAAGGCAATGCCAAAGAATGCTCAAATGACCACACAATTGCACTCATTTCACATGCTGGTAAAGTAATGCTCAAAATTCTCCAAGCCAGGATTCAGCAATACGTGAACCGTGAACTTCTTGATGTTCAAGCTGGTTTTAGAAAAGGCAGAGGAACCAGAGATCAAATTGCCAACATCCGCTGGATCATGGAAAAAGCAAGAGAGTTCCAGAAAAACATCTATTTCTGCTTTATTGACTATGCCAAAGCCTTTGACTGTGTGGATCACAATAAAGTATGGAAAATTCTGAAAGAGATGGGAATACCAGATCACCTGACCTGCCTGTTGAGAAACCTGTAGTCAGGTCAGAAAGCAACAGTTAGAACTGGACATGGAACAACAGACTGGTTCAGTCGTGTCCGACCCTTAGCGGCCCCATGGACTACAGCCTTCCAGACTCCTCCATGGATGGAGGAGCGACTTCACTTTCACGACTGAGTGACTTCACTTTCACTTTTCACTTTCATGCACTGGAGAAGGAAATGGCAACCCACTCCAGTGTTCTTGCCTGGAGAATCCCAGGGACGGCAGAGCCTGGTGGGCTGCCATCTATGGGGTCGCACAGAGTCAGGCACGACTGAAGCAACTTAGCAGCAGCAGCAGCAATAAATATAAGGTCAATGTGGAAATAAGCATTAAAAGAAATCGAGTCCTTAAAACTGCAGTAATATAAGTAATGTATAGTTCAGTTCAGTTCAGTTATTGCAAGTGATAGTAATTGATGCTTTTGAACTGTGGTGTTGGAGAAGACTCTTGAGAGTCCCTCGGACTGCAAGGAGATCCAACCAGTCCATTCTGAAGGAGATCAGCCCTGGGATTTCTTTGGAAGGAATGATGCTAAAGCTGAAACTCCAGTACTTTGGCCACCTCAAGCGAAGAGTTGACTCACTGGAAAAGACTCTGATGCTGGGAGGGATTGGGGGCGGGAGGAGAAGGGGACGACCGAGGATGAGATGGCTGGATGGCATCACTGACTTGATGGATGTGAGTCTGAGTGAACTCCGAGAGATGGTGATGGACAGGGAGGCCTGGCGTGCTGCGATTCATGGGGTCGCAAAGAGTCGGACACGACTGAGCGACTGAACTGAACTGATTTTCAGAAGTGATACAATTTTCCTTTAAAATAAATTTGTGGGCTTTTTTAATAAGCTGATTTAAAATATATTAAACAAATGATGGTGCAGATAGATAGCAAACATGGCAGAAATGGTGAACTGGTATCCGAATGCCAGCAGTTTGAGAAACAAAGTTGAGAAAGCAGTGGACAGTGCGAGCTGCAGGGCCCTTCACCCGCTGGCTGGCTGGTGGAATGAATAGCTTACAATCCTTTCTATTCGCAGAAGGATCAGCACTAGGCTGGCATAATAAAAGAAGGCTGGTTGGTTAAGGAAATAGCTAAAAGGATGAAGGGAACTCACTTCTGGGACCCTTACTATGTGCCGGGGTGGTTTGTATATACATCTGATCCAATCTGCAGCTCCATGTTTTAAATGAGTAAGCCAGACATCTCAGAGTTAAGACATTCATCCAAGTTCATGCAGCAAGTAAACAGAAGAGCTGAAACTTGAACTGTAGTTCTAAGTGCTGAGATAGGGCTAAATCCAGTGTCTGTAATTTGTCATGGAGATTCCTTTTAAAACCATCCAAAAGGAAGTCGCTGGGCCCTATGTCTGTCTCCTGTGAGATTTCTGGAACACCAGCTGGATGGTGTTGCCCACAAATGGGATGGAAGGAGGTTCAGGATGTTAATGAGGGAGATGACTTGAAGGCCATGCTAGGGATCCCAGAATAAACCTGCAGGAGAAGGCACAGCTCTGGGCTAAGCCACAGCAGATGGTGGGGGGTTGTGGTCTTATTATGAGTGAGCTGGAGCAGTGGCACGTAAAGATTAAGCAACAGCGTCTTTCCCTTTATACATGATTGGAATATTTCTATTCCCCTTCCTCTAGGTAATCCAGAAGAATAGCTGGGATCCCACTTCTGTTACGGACCTCTGGATTTATTGGTTTCATAAGCAAACACTTCCCCCTGGTGGCACTTGTCAGTCACTACATGTATACCTCCCAGGACTAACCACTGGAAAACTCAAAAGAGTCTACAGTTTGGGACACAATTTTCCCTGGCCCTCCCACCCCCCGGTAAATGCTCACCCATCTGTTGAAGGTGGAGAAATATTTCTTATGATTTTAACTTTTTAAAATGTATTAACTCTTGAATATGATTTCTCTTGGTTAATGTTTCATATGTGCTTAAAAAATGCATATTTCACTATTATGGATGTATTGTCCTATAAATGTCAATAAAAACAAGATGTTTGATAGTGCTTTTCAGGTCTTCTAGAAGATAGATATTCTGATATTCTGTCTGTTTGTTCCACCAAGAGGTGGAACCTCAAACATCTCCCAGCCATGTGAGGTCATTTGTTCAGCTTACAGCAACGTGGTGTCCCTTCTTTGCCCAGCTTCATGGAATATGACCCTGTGTGTTCCTGGCTTGGTATTTAGCAAAAAAAGTTAAGGGAAACAATGTGCAGATTTCTGGATTTCTTTATCTGCTTCTTTTCTTCCTGTGCTCTGCCTTGCACACTTCTGCCAGCTCAGCCTCCTGAACCTCAGAGATCTCTCTCTTCAACTCAGCGACACTGCATTTTTCTTGGGCTCCTCGACCTTATGTGGTTGCCAGTAGGTGTCTGCACCCAGAAAGACAGCCTCCAGCAGCCTTACTTTACTTATTCCCCTTCTCTCAGTGATCCCGGGCCTGCTCTGCCCATTGTCTAATGTGTGAAAATTGTTGTTTCATAGTTTGGTTCAGCTATCTGATCCCAAGTCTGGAATCCATCACACCATCGAAGTTCAGAAATGAAGTCTGCAGTTGCCCAATATTAATACCACCATACTGGCTTTACTTAGGTTGTTAGGTATCTGGAATATCTTTCCTGATTTTTTCATTTAAATTTTACTCTGTCCTTACACTTTAGACTTCCTTTTTATTTAAACAATACATAGTTGGAATTCTAAAAACATAGGCTAAAAGTCATTTTTTTTTAACTCAAGAAAGTAAGGTCCATTTATATTCGTGGTAATTAATATTATAAAGAGATTTGTCTACCAGTTTGTTCTGTGCTATTTTAGTTCCTTTCAGGAGAGACATCTATAAAGAAGTGAAGTAGGCATAATTGGACAGAAAAAGAAGGCAAGAAATCATGCAGATTATGACAGTTGTTGATTTCAGTCACCAGGTCATGTCCAACTCTGTGACTGCATGGACTGCAGCATGCCAAGCTTCCCTGTCCTTCACTATCTCCCGGAGTTTGCCCGAGTTCATGTCCATTGAATTGGGGATGCCATCCTCAGCTAATCCTATGGGGAGCTCTGCAGCTGAGATAGCATTTTAAAAAGTTCCAAATGGAGACAAGAGGACTAGATCTTATGTCTTTGGATCAGCCAGTTATTGACCACTGGCCTCACCTTGTTAGGAGTTTGACTTTGGAAAAGGCAGTTCCCAAAGTCAAGGGCCAATCCCTGTGAGAGTCATAATTACAAATTCTCAGCAGCTGATAATTCATAATACTGAGAACAAGGTACTTGGGCTCTTAGGAGGGGCCCTGAGTAGCATCACACAGCATCTGCTTGCTGAGGATAGCCTGATGCCGGCCTTACAGAATCTTAAATTTATGTAACATCTAACTGGAGGATGCTTACCTTCCAAGGCGAGGTTTGAATATCTTCTGCCTAGGCTTGGCATTGTCTGAACCTGGAGAAATGGAGGGCTTTGCACAAGGGGATTCTGGTGAGGAAGAGAAACAAGCAGAAGGGGTCATGACATGAGGGGCAGAGGTGCAAGGTGAAGAAAAGTCCCTGCCAGAGGTGATTCTGGACTTGCAGACACCTACTGAAGGGACAATAAACTCTAAGGGTGTTAGGAGTAAGCCAGATCAAATAAACATAAAACTAGTCTTGGAGATTGTTCATGTCCTGGTTCTACGGTTGAGCAGCTCTGTGGTTTTTGGTAGGTTACTTAATCTCTGAGAAGGTCATTTTACTTACCTATTCAAATGGGGGAATAATAATAATAATGAGTAATTCTGGTTTTACTATAAGCTGTTAGGAAAATCATGAACAAACTTTTTGGCCAACCTACTATTGTCTTTCTCATATAGTTTCAATGAATATTCAATCAGACCCCACAGAAAGCTGGAATCCCAAAATGTGATAACCTCAGCGTTAGAGACGAGCAATAAAAAAAAAAAAAAAAAAAAAAAAAAAAAAACCACCTATGGCAGAAAGCAAAGAAGAACTAAAGACCCTCTTGATGAAAGTGAAAGAGAAGAGTGAAAAAGTTGGCTTAAAACTCAGCAATCAGAAAACGAAGATCATGGCATCTGGTCCCATCACTTCATGGCAAATAGATGGGGAAACAATGGAAACAGTGACAGACTTTATATTTTGGGGCTCCAAAATCACTGCAGATGGTGACTGCAGCATGAAATTAAAAGACGCTTACTCCTTGGAAAGTTATGACCACCCTGCTGCTGCTGCTGCTGCTGCTAAGCCGCTTCAGTCGTGTCCGACTCTGTGCGACCCCATAGACGGCAGCCCACCAGGCTCCCCGTCCCTGGGATTCTCCAGGCAAGAACACTGGAGTGGGTTGCCATTTCCTTCTCCAATGCATGAAAGTGAAAAGTGAAAGTGAAGTCACTGAGTCGTGTCCAACCCTCAGCGACCCCTATGGACTGCAGCCTACCAGGCTCCTCCGTCCATGGGAGTTTCCAGGCAAGAGTACTAGAGTGGGGTGCCATTGCCTTCTCCAACCTAGACAGCATATTAAAAAGCAGAGACATTACTTTGCCAACAAAGGTCCATCTAGTTAAACCTTTGGTTTTTCCAGTAGTCATGGATGGATGTGAGAGTTGGATTATAAAGAAAGCTGAGCACCGAAGAATTGATGTTTTTGAACTATGGTGTTGGAGAAGACTCTTGAGAGTCCCTTGGACTACAAAGAGATCCAACCAGTTCACCCTAAAGGAAATCAGTCCTGAATATTCATTGGAAGGACTGATGCTAAAGCTGAAACTCCAATACTGTGACCACCTGATGCAAAGAACTGACTCATTTGAAAAGACCCTGATACTGGAAAGGATTGAAGGTGGGAGGAGAAGGGGAAAACAGAGGATGAGATGGTTGGATGGCATCACTGACTCCATGGACATGAGTTTGAGTAAGTTCAGGGAGTTGGTGATGGACAAGGAAGCCTGGCATGCTGCAGTCCATGGGGTCACAAAGAGTCAGACATGACTGAGGACTGAACTGAACTGAACTGAAAAGGCTATCTCAGCTCCAGAGCTCCCCATAGGATTAGCAGAGGCCTCCACTGTAATAATCTGCCTTATTGCTCACCTTCTTTTTCAGCCTAGTTTTGCCCATTTCACTTCTTAATAGGTTTGTCTTCTGAAGGTTACCACGAATAAAACTGCCTGCAATTTTTTGTCTCAGGGTGGTTTCTGGGTAATCAATCAAGATAGCTGGTGTCAGAAGGGGATCTAAGAAGTAATCCGAGGAGAAATTGGTAGGGCATTGATAGTTTTTGTTATTAGAAAGAAAAAAAACAAAAACTATTGTGGATCATATTGCTGTAATGTTTTAAAAATCATGTGGTATTTTCTAACAGGGGATATACCTTTACATTTAGTAAAACGCCTTATCTAACATCCATGATGTCCCTGGAAGTTTTCCAGAATGCTTTCTCATGCCATAATAGGAATACACAAGGTTCTATCACTTAGCGCGGTGTCCAGAACAAGAGCCATTCTCCTCCTCCAGCCTCTCCCATTCTGGCCCTAAGTGGGCCTGACTGCTCTTTGCCATGGTCTCAGGTGAAGCACTGCCTTTAGTCAACAGCAGAGGGCAGCAAAGCCCATAGTCTGATCCCAGAGGTACTTCTGAAATAATCACAGTCTCAGGGCACTTAATTCAGAGAACTTTGTTGCCGAAGACTAACATCAAGTAAACAATCAGTCAAGGGTGAAGGTTATAAAATACTAGCAAAAACAATATTCACAGGTATTGAGAAAACTGACTTCTGGAATAAACGCAAAGCACAAGAAAGAGGTGGGGATTGAACCCAAGATGCATTTTAACTGTCTCATCTCAGGGCCTCATTTTCTGAAATGTCTGAGTCAATGAGCTGAATGCTTGTTCTTGATGTGAAGCTGTAGCCTCCTTGAACTCCTCCAGTCCCCATCCTTTTCAGTTCAGCTTTGGTCTTCTTCTACTTATTGGTTGCTAAGAAGCAGATAGGATCAATTAGTCATGACTCCAGCTGGCCTCTGGAAAGGAAAGGATGATAGGTTTTCTCCTCCATGAGCTGTTGGTGTCCACAGTCTAAAGCTCATTAACTTAGGTATCACTGAATGTGTAATAATCTTAGAAGGGGAATTAAAAGCATATATCTTGCCTTATTGCTCACTGGTGATCAAGTAAGTCTATATCCATTTTGCAAGGAGCCTAGCAGATTGATCACATAAAACAAAAGTGTGTTCTCAGAATATGAGCAAGAAGAGTGGGCACAATCTAAGAGAAATAGCATATGAAACTCTAATGTTCTAAGGAAAAAAAAGCAAATAAAGAGAATCATGAACGCTAAAGTTAGAAAGCTCCTTAATATCATCTCATCCAAACTCTAATTTTGCAAATGAGGAAGCAAAGATTCAGAGAGTCAAAGGGTGAATCACTGACAAAGAGAACAAGAAACCAGCAGTTGCAGGATTTATTCTGATGCATTTAACATTAGTGAATTTATTTGCATTTCTATAGTATATAGTGTATTCCCTTGTTCATATAGTTTATAATTTATTGGTATACTGGGTTTGTTTTCAGCATTTTACTATTGTAAGCAGGGTGCTATGTGTGTCCTTATGCATATTTTCTCACATGGAAAACTTTCTCTAGGGTGATTATCTACAAGAGGATAACTGATTGTAGAGTACACAAATTTGCAAGCTTTCTAGATAATGCCATACTACTTTTCCAAAGTGGTGGACACAATTCACATTCTAACAAGCTGTGGGCTAATATTCCCGTTGTTCCACATCCCTACTAATTCTGTAATTTTTGGAACCGTATGCTTGGTTGCTCAGTCCAGCCCCATGGACTATAGCCTGCCAGGCTCTTCTGTCCATGGGATTCCCCACAAGAAGACTGGAGTGGGTTGCCATGCCTTCCTTGAGGGGCGCTTCCCGACCCAGAGATTGAATTCAAATCTCTTGTGTCTCCTTCATTGGCAGGGCAGATTCTTTACTACTAGCACCACCTGGGAGGCCCGTTTGGAATTGCGTAGCTGCATAACTTTGTCAGTCTGGTTGGTGTTTGATATTGGTTTTAATTGGATTTCCCTGGTTATTAAAAAGACTGAGCATACAGTTTATGTAGTAAAAGTATTTCTTTCTCTGTGAACATCTAATGTCCTTTCCCCATAGTTCCATTTTTTAAAATATCTTGTTGTTTATGGCTAAAGGGTAAATCTGTTTCCAATGATGGTATTATTGCATGGCCTTGTGATCTCTTCCTATACATATATACCAATACATATATTTGTTTCAGAACTATGCATAGATCACAGGCTTAATTATCTCTGATGAGGCAATTTCATCTCAGCCTGCTATTTCCCCCAAATAGTACAGAATGAATATTCTTGACTCTCTTTATTATTCACTCAAAAAGTAGCTAGAAACTCTTCCTCTAGGTAGTGGGTGAAATGTTGATGGTAGGTGAAAAGTGTATCTGAGAGGAGATTACCAGTGCTTGGGGAGCAGCAGACCCTGGAAGTCTGTTTCTGAGGGTAAATGAAGGAATATCTTTACTGATTTTAGTATGTGCTTTAATCTTTTGGGGATGGTGAGCACCTAGTCCTTGGGTTTCATCACATAGCCATGAGTCAGTTACCCACTTTGGTGAGAGGCTGTGTAGCAATGAACCGCCCCCTGCTACTGTTTGGTGGGTAGATGTATAATTTCTCTTGAATTATGACTGTGTCTGAAAAGTTGGCTCATATCCAAGGCATCTCTCCCATTTGAAGTCTGGATCAAAGAACACAATGGTAAAGCATGGCCATGAAGCTTCTCTTCTTGCCCTACTACCTCTGTTAATCGATAGAACTGGCATCAACAAAAATTTTGTCTTTTCATGTGGCCTATTTTTGCTCGTCTTATTACCTCCAAGCACAGAGATACCAGTAGGGGCCTTGAGGAAGTCTTTTCCTTTTTTCCACACTAATTTCAATGCTGACCTAAGAAGTGTTATTCGTTGTCAACTTTGGATCTATCTAAATTTCATAAAAACAAATTTGCTTCAGACAGATATATTTCAGCGATTGCAGTAAGAGGTTAGGGATGTTTCTTAGATGTGGCAGAGTTGAGATTTTTCTATATCATTTCAATGTGACAGATGGCAGAGCTTTTGGTAAATCTACAGATGTGTTGTGCTTAGTTCCTCAGTCATGTCCAACTCTTTGTGACCCCATAAACTATAGCTGGCCAGGCTCCTCTGTCCACGGGGATTCTCCAGGCAAGAATACTGGAGTGGGTTGCCATGCCCTCCTCCAGGGAATCTTCTCAACCCAGGGATCAAACTCAGGTCTCCTGCATTGCAGGCTGATTCTTTACCATCTGAACTACAGGAAAGTCCAAGAATATTGAAGTGGGCAGCCTATCCCTTCTCCAAGGGAACTTCTCAACCCAGGAATCAGACTGGAGTCTCCTGCATTGCAGGCGGATTCTTTACCAGCTGAGCTAGATAAAAATCTACAGATAATTTACCACATTTGCTGGAAAAAAGAAAAGCTTTCCAAATTCTAAAAAAAAAAAAAAAGGAACGGATTTGTTGATTCCCTCTTCCATCACTACAGCAAGGTGGGACATAGGACGCTTCTTTTCCCTCCCAAGTCTTTGGTTCTGGTTTCGTTGTCTTTTTCTATAATTAAGTCCATATGATTATTCACCAGCAGTCCTTTCAAGGTTATGATTGTTGTAACACTTGTATTGCCAAAACGACTGTAATGTGGGGGGGAAATGTCTTTACAAAGACTGGAGACATTTAATTGAGATTCATTGTGCACATTAAGATGCAAATGTTTGTGATGCTCATCGTAAGAGAGCATACCATCTCATGCAATATTAAATAGGGCCCACAGCTCAGTGCAATTAAGAGCACATTCCAGAGAAATGTGATTTTCACCAGGATAGAAAATATTCCTTATTATGTAGGGAGGGTAAAATGAAATCAGAGCAACCTGGTCTAGCATGTTCATTTACAAATACAGTCTTACAATTGATTCATTATGGTAAATCAAAACAGTGAGAAATTTCTCCAAGAGATCTGAAAATTCACTCCCTTCCTATTAGACAGTATGAAAGTGTTAGTCATTTAGTTGTGTCCGGCTCTTTGTGATCCCATGGACTATAGCCTGCTAGGCTCCAATGTCCATGGAATCCTCCAGGCAAGAATACTGGAGTAGGTTGCCATTCCCTTCTCTGGGGGGACTTCCCAACTCAGGGATGGAACCCAGGCCTCCTGCATTGCAGGCAGATCTTTACCATCTGAGCCACCAGGGAAACCAAGACAGCATGAATAGATGTTAAGTATCAATTTTCTACTTGTAATTAGCTAGAATCTAAGGATTAACATCTAACATCCAGAATATGCTGTGGGTTCTTCCATCAGTAATTTGAATCTGCTCTTCATTGTTGTTGTTCAGTCGCCCAGTAGTGTCCACCTCTTTGTGACCCCCATGGATTGCAGCACACCAAGCCTCCCTGTCCCTCACCATCTCCCAGAAATCTCCTTAAGAAAAGATAATTGAGAAAAAGATGTGCTTTACCTTAGTTCAAAGTTAAGCAGACACTGAACAAAGACAGGGGTGTCTGGTGTCATTGATCAACTATTCTGGAGCCTTTCAACTCATTTGCTTCAGGGTCCTTCTCTCCAGACTAGGATGGGAGACTGAAAGTACACTGTTGTAAAGTTTGCAACCCCATGGACTGTAGCCTGCCAGGCTCCTCTGCTCATGGGATTTTTCCAGGCAAGAATACTGGAGTGGGTTGTGATTTCCTCCTCCAGGGGGTCTTCCTGACCCAGGGATTGAACTCACATCTCCTGTGTCTCCTGCATTGCAGGCAGATTCTTTAACACCTGGGAAGGCCTCTTATACTGTAAGTGATATACTGTCACTTGACTGAGATATTATACATTAAAGATGTATGTTCTGTACTCTAAAATGTTATGTCATTCAGCTGTGTTCGTCTCTTTGTGATCCCAAGGACTGTAGCCTACCAGGCTCCTCCGTCCATGGGAATTTCCAGGCAAGAATACTGGAGTGGGTTGCCATTTCTTTCTCCAGGAGATCTTGACCCAGGTATTGAATCCAGGTCTCGCGCATTGTAGGCAGACGCTTTACTTTCTGAGTCACCAGGGACGTCTCTATACTCTAAAACAGTCATTAAAATAACACAACAAAGAGTTATAGCTAATACCCAACAAAGAAAATAAAGCCATAAAATATATTCAATCTAAAAAAAGGCAGAAAAAGAGGGACAATGGAATAAAGGACAGATGGGACAAACAGAAAATAAATCCCAATGACTCCATTCTCAAGGAAGGATGAAAATGACTGAGAGGTAAATGTTTATAAGTAGGGTAAGGTAGCTGGTGGGCAACAACCTCTAAAAACAAGGAGTTTAACCAAAGTGGAGGAGTAAAGCTTGGAAGGAGCTGACTGTGGCTCAGATCATGAACTCCTTATTACCAAATTCAGACTGAAATTGAAGAAAACAGGGAAAACCGCTAGACCATTCAGGTATGACTTCAATCAAATCCCTTATGATTATACAGTGGAAGTGAGAAAGAGATTTAAAGCCCTAGATCTGATAGATAGAGTGCCTGATGAACTATGGAATGAGGTTCGTGACATTGTACAGGAGACAGGGATCAAGACCATCCCCATGGAAAAGAAATGCAAAAAAGCAAAATGGCTGTCTGGGGAGGCCTTACAAATAGCTGTGAAAAGAACCACTTGACTTCACATTCCAAGATGTCTGGCTCTAGATTAGTGATCACATCATCATGATTATCTGGGTCGTGAAGATCTTTTTTGTACAGTTCTTCCGTGTATTCTTGCCACCTCTTCTTAATATCTTCTGCTTCTGTTAGGTCCATACCATTTCTGTCCTTTATCGAGCCCATCCTTGCATGAAATGTTCCCTTGGTATCTCTAATTTTCTTGAAGAGATCTCTAGTCTTTCCCATTCTGTTCTTTTCCTCTATTTCTTTGAATTGATCACTGAGGAAGGCTTTCTTATCCCTCCTTGCTATTCTTTGGAACTCTGCATTTAGATGCTTACATCTTTCCTTTTTTCCTTTGCTTTTCATTTCTTTTCTTTTCACAGCTATTTGTAAGGCCTCCTTAGACAGCCATCTTTCTTTTTTGCATTTCTTTTCCTTGGGGATGGTCTTGATCCCCGTCTCCTGTACAATGTCATGAACTTCCATCCATAGTTCATCAGGTACTCTATCTATCAGATCTAGTCCCTTAAATCTATTTCTCACTTTCACTGTATAATTATAAGGGATTTTATTCAGGTCATATCTGAATGGCCTAGTGGTTTTCCCCACTTTTTCAATTTCAGTCTGAATTTTGCAATAAGGAGTTCATGATCTGAGCCACAGTCAGCTCCTGGTCTTGTTTTTGCTGACTGTATAGAGCTTCTCCATCTTTGGCTGCAAAAAATATAATCAATCTGTTTTTGATGTTGACTGTCTGGTGATGTCCATGTGTAGAGCCTTCTCTTCTGTTGTTGGAAGAGGATGTTTGCTATGCCCCGTGCATTCTCTTGGCAGAACTCTATTAGCCTTTGCCCTGTTTCATTCTGTACTACAAGGCCAAATTTACCTCTTACTCCAGGTATTTCTTGACTTCCTACTTCTGCATTCCAGTCCCCTATAATGAAAAAGACATCTTTGGGGGTGTTAGTTCTGAAAGATCTTGTAAGTCTTCATAGAATCACTCAACTTCAGCTTCTTCAGCATTACTGGTCAGGGCATAAACTTGGATTACCATGATATTGAATGATTTGCCTTGGAAATGAACAGAGATCATTCTGTCACTTTGAGCTTGAATCAAATACTGCATTTCAGACTCTTTTGCTGAATATGATGGCTACTTCATTTCTTCTAAAGGATCCCTTCCTACAATAGTATATATAATGGTCATCTGAGTTAAATTCACTCATTCCAGTCCATCTTAGCTTTCTCATTCCTAGACTGTCAATGTTCACTTTGCCATCTCTTGTTTGACCAGTTCTAATTTGCCTGGACTCATGGACCTAACATTCCAGGTTCCTATGCAATATTGCACTTTACAGCATTGAACTTTGCCTCTATCACCAGTCACATCACAACTGGGTGTTCTTTTTGCTTTGGCTCATTCTTTCTTTCTAGAATTGTTTCTTTCTGGAGTTATTTCTGTACTGATCTCCAGTAGCATACCTGGCACCTACCAAACTGGGGAGTTCACCTTTCAGTGTCCTATCTGAGGCAAGAACACTGAAGTGTTTTGCCATTCCCTTCTCCAGTGGACCACATTCTGCCAGACCTCTCCACCATGACCCGTTAGTGGCTCCTGCACCACTAAAGTAGGTGATTAATACATATCCAAATACAATAGGAAAAATTCTGTTGTCCACGTTGATTATAAATTAAAATTTGATACTTTTTAGGGTTAAAGATACACAAAAAGTTGTTACTTTTAACCAAAATTATTTCTAAGGAATAGTTATTTGTTAAACTGAAATTCACATTAAAAGATTGAATCATCTAACTCCAAGATGCAGAGCAATTTATTGAATTTAGGAATCTTTACTTGTGCTTCTTCCAATGTCTGAAAGTATTCTCATTTTAATATTTCTCTCACTTTTTACCTTTTCATAAATCAGTTTTTTTCTTTTCTTATAATATTGTTCTAAATTAAAATCTGAAAATCACAAGATCCAAAACACCATATTAATAAAAATACTTTGATCTTATACAATGCATATATTCTCTGATTGCCAAAGCAGATTTCATGGCTATGTGCTTAGTGCTATGCTAATTTATAAAGCAGACTATTCAAATGTAGAAGTGGGAAAATTATATTCATAACTAATCTTAGGATCTCTTTTAGGTAAGGTAACAGCACTTTTTTAATTGGGAAAGTGACAGAATCTTAAACATATTTAAATGATTTGCAAAGATTCAGCTTAAAAGATGAGATTATGCAAAATATGAGCACTTTTTCAATGAATAATAAATAAATATATGTTTCCAAATAAACAGGATCAACACCAGTGAGTACAAAATGCAGTTTCTTATGCAGAGAGGATTTCCAGGGAGAAACTAAGATAACAATCCAATTAAGCTGTTACTGTATGTAAATAAGAAATTTCAATTTAAGTTAAAGTACTAAGAAATTCAAAAGCAAAATAATGTATTTCTTGTTTTATTTCAAGCAAATTAAATGGTAAGTTGTCGAAGGAGTAAGTAAGCTTCAGGTGATCAGGAGATGAAGGGAATTGGTTTGTAAAATATATTTAATGATGGATGGCTTTTGAGTGTTAGCAGAAAGCTATTTTTACCACTTCACAATTAAAAATTCATTAGAACTTGCAAGGTTAGGATAACATTTAGTAAACAGAAGCAGAATATGAGAAATTTGAATGAGTAGAAATGCTTAATAGAATACTCAGTTCTCAAACTAGTATACTTCAAAATAACAATTTATAAATATTCATACTCTAATAGTCTAACTACTAAATAAAAAATGAAACTATGAATCTTGTTCCAAAAGTTAGCATTAAATCATTTATTTTAATTATGTGCCATAGTATTAGTTACAGCTAAATTGTTTATCTAAAATAAAAAAAATATTCAAACTCAAATGGTATATTTGTATTAAATATTCAAGTTCAAATAGAAGCTTTGACTCTTTTAGGTAAATTTTTTCAGTGTCCACTGAATATGATGATCTCTCTTCTAACCTCTCAAACCACTTTTCTATAATTTTTCATGTATAGGTAGACAATGTCCCATTCAAAAACAGGGTAATATTTAAGGGAAAAAAAAAGATTTTAGCAAATCTCAGGAAATGGAATAGTAGTCTTTTGTAACAAGAACTTATGTACAAGTGAGGAAAAGAGAAACAAAAATGCTCCTCTCATAGTTGAGCTTCCCTTTAGTGATGGATTAAAAAAAAAAAAAAAATGTCCAGACCAAATGTGATTAAAAGCATTTTGACAAATGTATTCACTGGTAAATTCTCAAAAAAAAAAAAAAAAAAAATAGCAAATCTCAGGAAATGGAATAGTAGTCTTTTGTAACAAGAACTTATGTACAAGTGAGGAAAAGAGAAACAAAAATGCTCCTCTCATAGTTGAGCTTCCCTTTAGTGATGGATTAAAAAAAAAAAAAATGTCCAGACCAAATGTGATTAAAAGCATTTTGACAAATGTATTCACTGGTAAATTCTCAAAAAAAAAAAAAAAAAAAAGCAATAATAATAATCTTATGAAACAAAACTCAAGATTTAAAATAATAGCACACAAATGATAATGATCCACTAACTGGTAATTATCTGAACTCTGCTTGCTTTTTGTGATGAAGTGTTTTGTTGTTGTTAATAAGATCTAAACAGAGAAGTTAAATATTTGAACAGTGTCTTCCAGACTTCATACAGATTTTGTATTTCATCTGTTAATTCACTCCTTTTATTTGAAGCATTAGGGGCTTGGGAACCAAAACACCACCTGTGGTTCTATTTCATTCCTAACACATTCCTCACTTACGATTTTAAATAGTGCATCAAAGGGAAACTCTTAAGATGAATATCCTCATTGTCATTCCAGAAAACTAATATGGTATTATCTCCTAGAGATGTGGCTCCCATCTATAATAATGCTAAACCTAACTTTATTCCTTTATTTTTTTCAAGGTCTTAAGTGCTTAGCAGGGAGATAGGGTAGGAACCTCAAATCTGATTGCATACTTTCTGTTTTGCTCAAGAAATGCAATTTAATTAACCATGGGCATTCTTCATTTATGCTTTACTTTACATCCAGCTCTTGCTGGATCTTTCAAGTGTAATCATAATCTCTTAGATAATTATTAATGGGTATTTTCTTCAAAATAAAATAAGTTTAAGCTGAATACTTATAAAATGCCTATAGATTTAAAAATGTTCTTACAACAAAAAAAGAAAATTATTTTTCTATTCAGAAAACACTGATTAATAAATTAAATATATTATCTATAAATATTACATCTCAAAACTAATAACAACTGCAAATTTCATGTTACATTTATATTTTCCAGTATATTTTAAACTCTCTAAATTAAGATTGTGTGAAAAACTCTTGAAGAAAAGCACAAATCTGAGCAAATTTTTTGTAACATTAGATAGGGTATACCAAATATTTTTCACATTAATGTGCATTTAAACAGAGGCCCAGCTAGAGCTTTAAGTCAAGTGCATTCATTACTGTTAATCAGTGAACTTTCAGTTTGCCAGTAAAGGGATGAAATATTACAATTCTCTTAAAAAAGCATTAGTAGAAATTTACTTTTTGAGTTATCTGGCTTTCAGTTCAATGTGGGATGTAGTGAGCTTTTTCTTTTTTTCTTTTCCAAAAACATTGTCATAGAAATTTTAATTTATATTTACATTCTTGAAATCATATATTTATTTATTTTTAGTATGAGTAAAAGAAATGTCAGAAGTTAAAATTGTGAATACTTCGGTGAATATAAAAACTTGGTCAAATTTGTGAGTGTTAGAAGCATAATAAGCTTGAAGATTTTAAAATAAAAGTGAAAATATTAAAAGACAATATAGAGCATATTAAAAATCCTGTCTCTTATACACATCTTACTCCAATTTTAATAGGCAATTTTGCTATTTAATCATTTAAAATGTGTATGTTGACAGTGAATATGTTTATGTGTATACTTGAATACATAATGTCCAGGAAAATACACAAATATTAGAATTAATAACATTTATACTTAATCTCTAAGATTATTTCTAAATAGCCTTCAATACACAAAATAATAAAAATTGAACTTTTGCAATTTACAATTTAGATGCTGTATCACATTTATCTTAATACATTGAAACTGTAATTGCAAATAATTGAACTTCCAATACACAAGTAAATGAAACTGCTGAACCAAAAGGAAATCAGCATTGACTGCAGTTTGAGTAAACTGAACAGATTTGGTAGTTCTGATTTATTGAGGTAGAAAGAAACTAGTCCTAAACCTATTAACACAAAGATATGATTAAAGTGCTGTGATTTTTAGCAACAAATACAAGAGAATGAAGCAACCATAAAAATATCCTTTTCTTTTGGTAATGAAAATCAATATGAAAATTGCAAGTGTAGCACTCTCAAACAACTAAAAGAAAACTAAACATATAATTATATTTTGATAGACCCTAATAAATATTAAAGAAACTACATGCTTGCTATATTGATGCTTGTTTAGCTTTCAAACCTGGAATTAATACTTGGAGCAATAGTGCATATTTTCTTGGAAAAACTCTGTAAAACAGGGATACCATCTGCTTACTTCCTTAAATAATTAACACTGCATCTTTATATAACATTTACCCAGCAAATACAAAGAAAGTTTATTTTATATCCATACTTAACCAATGTTTCTAACAACAACAAAAAAAGAATATTCAACGGAATGAAAATCATTTACACAAATCTCCACATCACTTTCCGTAAACAGAGCAAAGTTTTGTTGCAACTGTGTTCATAGTCCTCCATTAATAAGTCATTCCACTAAAAAGATTATGAGGCAAACAAAAATATCATCTACCTTTATTCTTTAAACCTATTCTATTTTATAAGTGTTTATAAGACAAATCTGCTGCTGCTGCTGCTGCTGCTGCTGCTGCTAAGTCGCTTCAGTCGTGTCCGACTCTGTGCGATCCCAGAGACGGCAGCCCACCAGGCTCCCCCTGTCCCTGGGATTCTCCAGGCAAGAACACTGGAGTGGGTTGCCATTTCCTTCTCCAAGACAAATCTAGCTCCGATTAATTAATTTTATAGGTGAGAAATATATTTAGCCTGTTACTGTATTTCTCATGATATAATTTTAATGAATTAATCACTTTTTTAAACTTCACTGCCTCCGACTCAAATAAAGCCACTGAAGCTGTCACCGAGAATAATTCTCACTGAATTTACAAGTGGCTAGTACAAGCCTTCTTAGCAATACACATTTTGAATTATCCAAATTGACAAAACCAAAGTGAAGCCAATAAAAGGAATTAAAGAAATTACCCATGTAGTATCCAAGCTAATTAAGACCAATCAGCTATGACTTTTGGCTCAAATTCCACTTTTGCTCACATTTTACTTGAATTAAATAATTATTAACAATGTTTCTGTTGCTATTATTCCCATTCATGCCTATCTACCTCTTTCTTTTCTATGTCATCGTCTTCCTTCTCCTGATGGTTTTGCTGCTTTTCATATTAATGCTGCTGCTAGTGGAGGTATTGCAATTATTGCTACTGCAGTGTCAGAGCAAACAATTCAGGTTTACATCACTCCTTGTGTTGAGTATTAATTGCTAACTGGCTTTGATTATTTTTGTATTAAACAAGATGATGTTCATTATCTTAATCAGCTCTAATCACTATATTGGAAACATCTATTTATCTAGAGTCCTACCTCTCCACTTAAATCTAGCTCTCTAGGGTCCTCATATTAGATGTGGATAGTGTTAGTATTTTAATTAAAGAAGAATCACATTTATGTATGATAGTTTTTAGGGTCAAATTTATGTGATGAGGGGAGGGGAGACACAGAAGTATCCAAAATCTGATCCCTATATCTGTTAAGAAACATATTACCCATAAATAAGTCATCAATTTAAGACTGAGGCCAAAAAATAAATTTTATAAAAGGAAAAATATTAAAGAGAAAAAAAAAGTAATCTATACTGAGAATATCTATATTGAAAGTAACCACACAACATTCCTAAGACAGGAAACTCTAATTTGGAAATGATGTTTTACATGCTTTTACTATTTAAGGTTGAGTAATAGTTTATGAAAAAAGTCAGTTAAAGACAAATCAAAATATTTAGGTGGCATTATTATCATTCAAATTGGGGAAAAAACAATATTGATTCCACGAAAAATAGTTACAGATTTAAATTTTATCAAATTCACCTACAAGAATGCAATGGCAACATCAGTACTGCTTTTTGGCACTAACGTGAGAATACTTGGCTACAATCTAGTTTTCCATAGTAGTTAGGGTGATTTCTAAAAAAATAAATTAGGTTGCTTCATCCTCTTAAAAAATTACATCACATTGCAGTGGTACTATTGCTTCACAAACTGTCCCCTGTATCTATGCAGGGCAAGAGGAGACTGAAGAAAGAGATTCTGGTATTTGGTGATGGACAAGGAGGCCTGGTGTGCTGCGGCTCATTGGGTTGCAAAGAGTCAGACACTACTGAGTGACTGAACTGAATTGAACTGAATGTGGTATATAAGCTTGCTTCCAGAAAGAGGCAGATTTATTAAACAGGGGAGCTAACTTAAAAGGCTTATCTTGGGTGGCCAAAATACAAGTAGATCGCTACCCACCTGCCAGAATCTTAAAAGTTTATGTGGAGACCTTAACAGAATTTAGTCACATATACCATCCAGATGGTCTCAATAACACATAGCTATCTCAACACTGTGTCTTTAAAAATGGCTCCCACTGAGGGACTGGTGGGCAGAGTGTATATTCCAAGGATGGGTGAAAGGGTAAGGAGCCTTAGATTCCCTGCGTCCAATTTGCTAGTCACCCAGCTGTCACTTCTACTCAAAGACCTCCAACATGCTAAGAGAATTCAGATTCTGACAACCTCAAACAAAATGTTACAGTTCTCACAAACTTTCAAATTTATCTAATCCTACTACCCCCACCCCCCACCAGTCTCCCTACACTTTGTCCTAGGTTACTGTTATTTCGTGAACACACATTTTCCTAAGTAAAGAAAATTACATATGGTGTGCCTTCTTTCCGTGAGGCCTCTTCTTTCTCCAGAAGGCTTGATCTTTTCGTTTCTTATCACTCTCAATTTATACATCACATTTCTCAGAGATTCTCACTGAACTACACAAAAAAAGGATCCCCTCCTGTTTCCTGTTATATTCCACTGTCGTTTTCATTTAGAGAACTCACCACAATTAAGGGGTTTTGTTTGTTTGCTTAATTTTTATTATCTATGCTTCTTCCCTACCTTGCTTCATGAGTGCAGTACCACACATGTTTTATTTGCTATAGTATAGATAGTAACACAGTGTATTCAGTCCCTAGCTACTCAATACAGAGAAGGCAATGGCATCCCACTTCAGTACTCTTGCCTGGAAAATCCCATGGACGGAGGAGCCTGATAGGCTGCAGTCCATGGGGTTGCTAAGAGTCAGACACGACTGAGTGACTTCACTTTCACTTTTCACTTTCATGCATTGAAGAAGGAAATGGCAACCCACTCCAGTGTTCTTGCTTGGAGAATCCCAGGGATGGGTGAGCCTGGTGTGCTACCGTCTATGGGATCGCAAAGAGTCGAACATGACTGAAGCAACTTAGCAGCAGCAGTAGATACTCAACAAACATTTCTAGAGTGATTTAATGCGTTCATTTATTGATAATTTGCAAAGCACTAACCCTGACGCACTTGGCTAGTGATTAATCTTGAGATCAGACAATTTAATGGACTGTATGTACATTTTTTTTCAGTTTACATCTAGCCCTAAAAATCTTCTTTGCCTTCAGAGATCCTATTTAAATAAATTATCTGGAGTTTCTACTAATCATTACAGTTTGCAATCAACTGAATGTGGTAGGAGGAGACGGGGACGACAGAGGATGAGATGGTTGGATGGCATCACCGACTCAATGGACATGGGCTTGGGTAGACTCTGGTATTTGGTGATGGACAAGGAGGCCTGGTGTGCTGCGGCTCATTGGGTTGCAAAGAGTCAGACACTACTGAGTGACTGAACTGAATTGAACTGAATGTGGTATATAAGCTTGCTTCCAGAAAGAGGCAGATTTATTAAACAGGGGAGCTAACTTAAAAGGCTTATCTTGGGTGGCCAAAATACAAGTAGATCGCTACCCACCTGCCAGAATCTTAAAAGTTTATGTGGAGACCTTAACAGAATTTAGTCACATATACCATCCAGATGGTCTCAATAACACATAGCTATCTCAACACTGTGTCTTTAAAAATGGCTCCCACTGAGGGACTGGTGGGCAGAGTGTATATTCCAAGGATGGGTGAAAGGGTAAGGAGCCTTAGATTCCCTGGGTCCAATTTGCTAGTCACCCAGCTGTCACTTCTACTCAAAGACCTCCAACATGCTAAGAGAATTCAGATTCTGACAACCTCAAACAAAATGTTACAGTTCTCACAAACTTTCAAATTTATCTAATCCTACTACCCCCACCCCCCACCAGTCTCCCTACACTTTGTCCTAGGTTACTGTTATTTTGTGAACACACATTTTCCTAAGTAAAGAAAATTACATATGGTGTGCCTTCTTTCCGTGAGGCCTCT
This sequence comes from Cephalophus harveyi, assembly GCA_006410635.1. Lineage (NCBI taxonomy): Eukaryota > Metazoa > Chordata > Mammalia > Artiodactyla > Bovidae > Cephalophus > Cephalophus harveyi. The sequence goes on from SJYT01042474.1 coordinate 287,979, forward strand.
TCTTTCTCCAGAAGGCTTGATCTTTTCGTTTCTTATCACTCTCAATTTATACATCACATTTCTCAGAGATTCTCACTGAACTACACAAAAAAAGGATCCCCTCCTGTTTCCTGTTATATTCCACTGTCGTTTTCATTTAGAGAACTCACCACAATTAAGGGGTTTTATTTGTTTGCTTAATTTTTATTATCTATGCTTCTTCCCTACCTTGCTTCATGAGTGCAGTACCACACATGTTTTATTTGCTATAGTATAGATAGTAACACAGTGTATTCAGTCCCTAGCTACTCAATACAGAGAAGGCAATGGCATCCCACTTCAGTACTCTTGCCTGGAAAATCCCATGGACGGAGGAGCCTGATAGGCTGCAGTCCATGGGGTTGCTAAGAGTCAGACACGACTGAGTGACTTCACTTTCACTTTTCACTTTCATGCATTGAAGAAGGAAATGGCAACCCACTCCAGTGTTCTTGCTTGGAGAATCCCAGGGATGGGTGAGCCTGGTGTGCTACCGTCTATGGGATCGCAAAGAGTCGAACATGACTGAAGCAACTTAGCAGCAGCAGTAGATACTCAACAAACATTTCTAGAGTGATTTAATGCGTTCATTTATTGATAATTTGCAAAGCACTAACCCTGACGCACTTGGCTAGTGATTAATCTTGAGATCAGACAATTTAATGGACTGTATGTACATTTTTTTTCAGTTTACATCTAGCCCTAAAAATCTTCTTTGCCTTCAGAGATCCTATTTAAATAAATTATCTGGAGTTTCTACTAATCATTACAGTTTGCAATCAACTGAATGTGGTAGGAGGAGACGGGGACGACAGAGGATGAGATGGTTGGATGGCATCACCGACTCAATGGACATGGGCTTGGGTAGACTCTGGTATTTGGTGATGGACAAGGAGGCCTGGTGTGCTGCGGCTCATCGGGTTGCAAAGAGTCAGACACTACTGAATGACTGAACTGAACTGAACTGAATGTGGTATATAAGCTTACTTCCAGGTGTATTAGTGGTGAAGAATATGCCTGCCAATGAAAGAGATGCAGAAGATGCAGTTTACATCCCTGGGTTGGGAAGGTCCCCTGGAGAAGGAAATGGCAACCCACTCCAGTATTCTTGCTTGGAAATCAGATGGACAGAGGAGAGTAGAGGGCTACAGTCCATGGGGTAGCAAAAACTTTGACACAACTGAGCAACTGAGCATGCACAAATGTGGTATATAGTAAGCTATAATACTGAAGACTATTATAAAATATAATTAATAGCATAATATCCAAGATCAATTATGAAGGTAGGAAAGTATGTACAAGTATATTGAAAGGATTAAAACACTTGAAGTTAAAATACAGATCCATAAAACAGTTTATGAACATACTATTAATAAGTTCATATTACTAGCAAGGAGACTCTGCTGCTAGGAAAACATCATAGATAGCATCATACATAGTAGAAAGCATGCTGATAATGAACAAGCTGCAACTGGTTATCTCACCTAGCAACCTGGGTATTTCAGGTTGAGATTTTTCTGCCCTTTGTCTGTTGGTTTTGTTTTGTTTTGACTCAGGAGATCAAGGATGTTTTGTGTACATTGGGGGACAAGAAGACATATCCAATAAGTGTTTTATTTGTCAAGAGATTAGAGACATCCTTAATAAAGACATTTGAATAGGAACATATTCAGTTAATATTGCTAGTAGTGAAGCTTAAACAGCTTAGTTAAATAACTCAAGTGCAAAATAACTGTTAGCCTGGCACGTCACACATCTCTGAACTCTAAAGCATATGTCAGCCCCATGGAGTGAGGAATCAGCGAAATAATAAATGTGGTTAATAGACTGAGGAAACAATGCCCAAGAAAAAGTTCAGTTATCATAGTAGGAAACCATCTTGGAAAAGACTTTTCAACAATAACTCAGAAGTCAGGAATGGAAACATACTCTTTTTACATTGAACATATGTTGTCACTCAATATTATTATTACTATTACATTACTATTGCAATAATACTGTACTAGAATGGGCTTCCCCCATGGCTCAGTGATAAAGAAACTGCTTGCAATGCAGGAAATGCAGGTTCAATCCCTGAGTATGGAGATCCCCTGAAGGAGGAAATGGCAACCCACTCTAGTATTCTTGCCAGGATAATTCCATGGACAGAAGAGTCTGGTGGGCCACAGTCCATAAGGCCACAAATAGTCAGACACTATTGAGTGTGCCCACACGCACACATATACACACTATCTATAATACTATAAAGATAATACATTTTAAAAGAGTGCATAGTATCATTGTTTGTGACTATATGTGGAACACTTACTATGTGATAATACAGAATAGTCATATTTTCCATGTTTGCTTGGGTGAAATTTCCCATAGATAAGATGACTATGGAAGGTATATGAAGAAGTGATATTTGTATTAGTTTCCTACTGCTGCTGTAAAACATGACCACAAATTCAGTGCCTTAACCACAAATTCAGTGGCTTAAGCACAAATTTATGTTATAGTTCTGGAGATCAGAAGTCTAAAAGTAGATCTGCCAAGGTGCATTCTTTTTGGAGGATCTATGAATGAATCTGCTTCCTTGCCCTTTTTCAGCTTCTAGACATTGCCTACCTTCCCTGTTTTGTGGTCCTTCTTCCATCTTAAGAACAAGCAGTGTACTATCTTTTCTCCTCCGTGACTTCTGTTTCCATTATCTCTTATTCTCTCTCTGAATCACAACAATCTTGTGATTACACTGAACCCACCTGGATAAGATAGGATAATCTTATCTCAAGAACCTGAAGTTAGTTGGGTGTGGAAAGTCCTCTTGCCAGGTAAGGTAACATTCACAGATTCCAGGAATTAGGACATGGACTTTTTTGAGGGATTATTATTTAGTCTAACATTCAAGCTGAATTCTGAAAGAAAATGAGTCAGAGACACAAAAGCTGGAAAAGGCTTTGTCTTAGTTTGGATTCCCTGGAAAGTACAGCCTCAGTCAAATACTAGAGGGCAGGTGGTTTATTTGGGAAGTGATACCAAGAAGTGCAAGTGAGAATACAGAATGAAAACAGTGAAGAGAAACCAGCCAATAAATGTTGTGCTAGTGAAAAAAATTATCAGCATGAGTTTAATCTTCCTGGGTACTCTTTTAGCAGCACATATTAGACTTGTACCAACGGGATATGGAAAGCCTGGGAGTTGTGCCTGACACTCTGGTCTCTCATCAGTTGATCCCTAGTATCCTGCTGAGAACAAGGGGTAAGCAAGCTCACAAAAATATCAAGAAGTCCTTCACGCAGAACAGTAGAGAAGCCAGAGGGAGAAAGGCATTGGTGCTTGATGTGAGAGCCAATCAGCTCTTCATGGGTGCACTGGGAACTGAGGAGTTTGACCACACACTTTTCAAAACAATAATAGTATCTGGTCCAGATAGAGCTAATAACAAGACATTGCAGGACACACTCAAGACATCAAAAGTCTTGGAATATACTGTACTATATAAAACTACACTATTGAAACATTTAGAGAACAGAAAAGCATAGTAATGCATTGCATAATTTGGAAAACATATATTATTGCAAAAAGTATTTTAAAAATGGAATTAGAGGAGAAATGAGTTTAGTCTATAGAGTAAGTTGAGCTGCAGACCTATAGACTGGCAAAAAGAATTTGTATAGACAAAAGAAAGATTTGTGAGGATAGAGAAAATAATATAAACAAAATGTTTAAAAGTATGATTATCCATATTATGGCACATTTTGCAATAACTAAGAAGAATATATTGATGGGAACAGTGTTTTGGTTTTAAGGTAGAAAGATATGCCAAGTGGCCTGCCAATAATAATTATTTGGTTCCCTCATTTAATCACTCAAAACAATAATTATTAAATGTCTAATATGTGTTAGATGGGGTCAGCAGTAAAGAATCCCCATGCAATGCAGGAGCTGAAGGAGAAACGTGTTCTTTCCTTGGGTCAGGAAGATCCCCTGGAGGAGGGCATAGCAACCTACTCCAGTATTCTTTCCTGGAGAATCACATGGACAGAGGAGCCTGGCGGGCTACACTCCAGGAGGCTGCAAAGAGTCGGACATGACTAACCTGACTTAGCATGCATGCATGCGTGTGTTACATACTGCTTCTGATACTGGCTTGCTATCACTGACTGGAACAGTGAAACCTTCAAGCTGTTTGCATACTTGACATTTATGTAAAACTTTAAAATTATCAAAAGAAAGTTTATCAATATATATAACATCTATAATACAAATAATATATTAAAGCATGACTCATGACATAATCAAAGCATACATGTAATTTTCTATCCTACCATCCTTTTCAAATACATTTAGTATGGAGTATTTTTTCCCTTTAACTAGATAAAAAATTTTCAGGTTCATGACTTATTCTGATAGACTTTTAAATTATAAGCTTATAAAACTAGATTACAAAGACAGTATCATTTTTCTATTCAAATTTCCAACGTACTTAATTTGTAACACTTCTTCTTACCCACAGAAATGACATTTAAGCTCAGAATTTTACCAGTCTACCATCTGAAGGCAGGGGTTGGCAACTTGTGTGCTCCATAAATAAAGACTGGCAGATCAAAATCACTGTCATTACCATTTCTCTCTTTATCACTGTCATTACCATTTCTCTCTTTCTCATCTCCTTTCCTCTTCTCCCTTATTATCTATGGTTTAGGTCCCTCTCAGCGTCAACATGGGAGGAGGTGGAGATGCTGGAAACTTTCTGACAAGCATCCCTGCCACAAGCACACATACAACAGTACAGCCAACCTCTCCTGAAAAGGATGCTGGGAGATGTGTCTCCATGTATGCCACACTCTACCTATGTCATTGCTCAGCTCTGTTTCTCTAAATATTGCTGCCTCAGGAAATAGCTCCCATAGAATTCTTGTGTCCTCTTTTCCTAAGAAAAAACGTAGAAAGGGGAAAATAACAGTCCTGTCTGCTACAGTTATTGTTAAGAGCACTATATATCTTCCTAAGATTCAGTTCAGTTCAGGTCAGTCACTCAGTCGTGTCCGACTCTTTGCGACCCCATGAATCGCAGCACGCCAGACCTCCCTGTCCATCACCAACTCCCAGAGTTCACTCAGACTCACGTCCATTGAGTCAGTGATTCCATTCAGCCATCTCATCCTCTGTCGTCCCCTTCTCCTCCTGCCCCCAATCCCTCCCAGTATCAGAGTCTTTTCTAAGGAGTCAACTCTTCACATGAGGTGACCAAAGTACTGGAGTTTCAGCTTTAGCATCATTCCTTCCAAAGAAATCCCAGGGCTGATCTCCTTCAGAATGGACTGGTTGGATCTCCTTGCAGGTCAAGGGATAGAATTTTCCACAGTTTATTGTGATCCACACAGTCAAAGGCTTTGGCATAGTCAATAAAGCAGAAATAGATGTTTTTCTGGAACTCTCTTGCTTTTTCCATGATCCAGCGGATGTTGGCAATTTGATCTCTGGTTTCTCTGCCTTTTCTAAAACCAGCTTGAACATCTGGAAGTTCACGGTTCACGTATTGCTGAAGCCTGGCTTGGAGAATTTTGAGCATTACTTTACTAGCGTGTGAGATGAGTACAATTGTGCGGTAGTTGGAGCATTCTTTAGCATTGCTTTTCTTTGGCATTGGAATGAAAACTGACCTCTTGCAGTCCTGTGGCCACTGCTGAGTTTTGCAAATTTGGTGGCATATTGAGTTAAGCACTTTAACAGCATCATCTTTCAGGATTTGAAATCCTAAGATTAAGATGTTATAAATCTGAACAAGAATCATATGTTCTCCATCTAGAAGCAAGATGAATTTGTTAAAATAGCAGGATTTTGTTTTCAGTGATAGGTTATGATCAGATATTTTGATGCTGATGATATTTGTTGATAGATCCACCACATACATTTTCACCCTTTCAAACTCAGTATATACAAACTTGAATCTAGTATTGAACTGTACATGTAAATACTGTCAATCTTGCCAGAGTACTTGCATAAAGTAATAAATATGGGGCATTGGTATATAAAAAAGTCTGTGTCATATGTATAATTGAATATTTCTGATTGTTCATTTTGTCCTGGTATTATATAGTCACAAATTTAACATTAAATAAAATGGCTCAACAACTACTGTGATACTTTAAAACAAATATGTTCGTACTCCCTGTAAAGACAAACACTATTTATTGCAGATGCCAAATCTTTTACTACTTTTCTGGTTCACCGTGGGAGGACTTGAAGAGAACATCAAAATGTGCTTCATACTGCAAACTAAGAATATAAAGCAAGTGGCAGTCCCTTCTCTAAAGCACCTTAAAGTTACCAAGAGATGCTGGAAATGATAGGATAAGGAATGCCCAAAATAGGCTTGGGCTCCCAAATAATTTCACTCAGTCTCAATATTTGTTTACTGACTAGGGCAAAGAGCAAATATGTTTTTGCCTTTTGCCAGAGGAAAGAGACTGATTTTCCTTAATGAATATCAATTTACTCTTTTTACCAGAGGCAATAGAAATTACTGAGAAATCCTCTGCTTCCATCTACCTGTACTTTGACAAGTGGTTCTTAACCCTCATTGCACAATCAACTCTCTTAGAATCCTAGTAATCTACAGCAGTTCTCAGACACCATGCCTCTGCACAGAATTCCTGGAGATAGTTTGAAAACAAAGGTAATTTTTTTTTTGGAAGACCAAGAGGTGGTTCTAAGAGGAAGCCAGGACTGACTATACTGAAGCAATCTAGAAAATACACACACAGACAAATTTCAACTTCTAATTATAGAGTCATTAGTACAGTATCAAATGTAAACTTTCACTATTTATAAAAGAAAATGTTCAAAGTCATAGTCATGATTAGTAGTTTGAATAGTGTTTGAGTACAATTTAAAGGAGTAGGTTTTATGTTACATGATTGTCATTGTTGTGTCACTCAGTCTTGTCTCACTCTTTGTGACCCCATGGACTGCAGCATGCCAGGCTTCCTGTCCTTCACTATTTCCCAGTCAGTTCAGTTCAGTTCAGTTCAGTCGTTCAATCTTCTCTGACTCTTTGCAACCCAATGAAATGCAGCATGCCAGGCCTCCCTGTCTGTCACTAACTCATGGAGCCTACCCAAACTCACGTTCATTGAGTCAGTGATGCAATCCAACCATCTCATCATCTGTTGTCCCCTTCTCCTCCTGCCTTGAATCTTTCCCAGCATCAGGGTCTTTTCAAATGAGTCAGCTCTTCGCATCAGGTGGCCAAAGTATTGGAGTTTCAGCTTCAGCAACAGTCCTTCCAATGAATATTCAGGACTGATTTCCTTTAGGAGCGACTGGTTGGATCTCCTTGCTGTCCAAGGGACTCTCAAGAGTCTTCTCCAACACCACAGTTCAAAAGCATCAATTCTTCGGCACTCAGCCTTCTTCACAGTCCAACTCTCACATCCATACATGACCACAGGAAAAACCATAGCCTTGACTAAACGGACCTTAGTCGGCAAAGTAATGTCTCTGCTTTTGAAAATGCTATCTAGGTTGGTCATAACTTTTCTTCCAAAGAGTAAGCGTCTTTTAATTTCATGGCTGCAATCACCATCTGCAGTGATTTTGGAGCCCAAAAAAATAAAGTCTGGCACTGTTTCCACTGTTTCCCCATCTATTTCCCATGAAGTGATGGGACGGGATACCATGATCTTCATTTTCTGAATGCTGAGCTTTAAGCCAACTTTTTCACTCTCCTCTTTCACTTTCAACAAGAGGCTTTTTAGTTCCTCTTCACTTTCTGCCATAAGGGTGATGTCATCTGCATACCTGAGGTTATTGATATTTCTTCTAGCAATCTTGAGTCCAGCTTGTGTTTCTTCCAGCCCAGCGTTTCTCATGATGCACTCTGCATAGAAGTTAAGTAAGCAGGGTGACAATATACAGCCTTGATGTACTCCTTTTCCTATTTGGAACCAGTCTGTTGTTCCATGTCCAGTTCTAACTTTGGAAGGACTGATGAGATGTGTATAAGAGACAGATTTTAACTAGGCTTAGTGATTGTCCACAAAGTATTTCTCAAATTATAAAAATTATGCTTAATGTATATCAAGAGGACTATATTCTTATTTACAACAAGGTTTTAATCATCTTGATATTTATAATTACTGCAATAAAATATTCATAGCACCATCTCATATTTGAATTATAAGTAATTGTTATTGTGGTAAAATAAATTTTGCTTATCAGATACTCTTCAATTTAATGATATTTCTAAAATTTGGAGTAAAAACTTTTCAATTTATCCTCTATTAGAAGAATATCAGCTGTTCCTAAAACGAGTTCCCAGTTTTACTGTATTTACTATCGCAACAAGCCTAGATACTAAGTGTGTATGATTTATTTTCAGCAGATGTGTAATTATTTCTAAAACAAGCAGATATATACTCTTACAGAATTAACTTTTCAAATTTGAAACTGTAAATCATGGTGGTTCGAAATGATAGAACATAAAAACCTTAAAACTTCCACTTTTCATTCTTGATTTATAAATAAGATTTAGCACATGTGATGAAAAGAATCTTGTAACAGAATTCACTTACTGGAATAAAGAAGTCCAACAGATAATATTTTTGCTCCCTATTTTTTTCTTCTCCTTTACCCTTGGTGCAAGAAAGGCTTAGTACATACGATGGCCAGAACACTACTGTCCCTTTAATGCCCAAAGCACTAAAAGGTTCCAAATTATGTTTTCATATTGATTTTAACCACCTGACTCTTTGTTAGACCTCCAGAGTTACTCATTTTGCTGTTTTGCAGTATAATCACTGTACAAACACACAATACTTCCTACCAGTCTTGTCACTGGGGTGATATAAATTTACTTCTCTATTTCTGAGCTTCCAACAAGGTGACAGTCCTCAGTTAATGGAACTCTTGAAAATACCAAGGGGAGAACTGAGGCAGTATCACAAACTCATCTCAATATATGGAGGTAAAAGTGTATTCTTAGCTTAGCGATTCTAATTTTCAAAATCAAAATTCAAAGAAATTAAATTTTCTTTCACTAAATGTGACTGCTTTTAATAAAATAATTTTGTTACATGATTATACCAATAAGTTGCTCTTTTTACTCTGCCTTAGCATACATACATGCCCTCCACTATTGATATTACTCTAAGTCTTCTAGAAATATGGGAAAACAAATAGAATTCTATTTTTAAAACTAGCTAAACTTCAGATATACTTATACTGACCTGAACAAAACTTCCTCTTCTGGCTTTATATTCTTCCCCATGTGGACTCCACAGACTCTCCTTTTAGGGGATGGTGATAGCTTTCCTATTAATCAAGAAATATCAAATCAGTCTCAGAAGCCGTTAGTTATAAGCAGACACAGGTTAAGACTGCAAGAGTGAAGCATATACTTAGTTTTACTATTGTTGTGTATCACTGTCTTTTCTGTAACATCTGCTCAGGCAACCATTTTATGAAGTATATATATTCTGGAGAGCTGTTCTCTGTTCTTGTGTGAGACCAGAGGAAGTTAGCTCTTGAACCATGATGCAAAGAGACTTATTATATCTTACTGACCACTCTAACTCCAGTCAAAGTATAAGAAATATCACTAGATTCACATGTTCCCTTCTCAAAAGAGAATATACTTACGTACATATAAATGTTATATATATATATATATCTTCTGTGTTTCTCATATAGTGAAAAATATCATGAAAAAAAGATTATTGAATTATAATGCTTGTATCTGGTTCTTCAAGCTTTTCATGTAAAGACTGAGATCTTTTCAACTGACACAATCTACATATGCTTGGCTTCTGGGCTAGAAGTAGATGATAAAAGTCTGGAGATAATCCTCTTCCTACAATGCTCAAACATAAGATCTCCAGAGTTTTATATCCTGCTCTGTAGCTGGTCTCTGAATAAATGTCACAAAAGCAATCATGCAGGCAGAAAAATAGGAAGCCATGGCAAATACATATTGAAATGCAAATAATTATGATTTATAATGTGATAAACACAACTAAAACAAGAGTAAAGTGGATAGATCATGGATATAAATAGTTGGTTCTGTAGCCCCTCTAGAAAATTATTAAGAAGGAATCTGAGAATTGAGAACAGAGGTCAATAGAATAGCTAGATTCATTAACTAGTTTTTCCATATTATGCAGGCCATACAAGTTAATTTTCAATGGGATAATTTTAAAATAAATACTGTCATACTATTTGTACCTGATTTCTAATGGCTCTATTAATATTGTTTTGCTTATGATTTATAAGCTAAAGTACATGAGATATAACAATGACCCATCTGTATTTAAATACATTTTATTATATTCTTACAAGTTTTTACTGAGTAATCTTTTTTAATATCTATAATACTGACTTTTTCATGCAATCCCAGTTCTTCACAAAAAGTTAAAAAAAAAAGTTTTGGTTTCTAGTCTATATTTTTAAATTAAATCCAGTTCTCCTATATAAGACTCCATAAATAGAAACAAAATAACTTTCTCAGTCTGAAACGTATAATCTAAAGTTCAACATCTAAGGCTTTTTTCCTTCTCATCCTTCTGTCTGAGTTGGCATTATAAGATCAGGCAGATGTGTCTGGTCTTTGGAAAGTCAACAACTTTACAAATTTCATCATCTGACCTAAACACAAGGTTGTATCTAGTTCTTATCTCTCCTCACCTCACCACTCAACCAAGCACTGAAATAATCTTATCCTCATTTTATAATCAAATTTTACCTTCCATTCTGCATCTCTAGGGAGCACAAGCTTGCACCATTAGGATACCTGTCAAATATACCAGCTATATCTCCCAGTTATTTGTGGGTGTTCTCCATGGTAGTACATGGAAATATAGTCACTTTCTCCTTCCGAAGACCTCCTTAGGGAAATATCAGAAACTCAGTAGTACTTCCTCAGAGAGAGGGATTGCCACTCACTCACAATGACATGCCACACAGCCATACTTCCTCTATTAATCCCAAAGCTTGGAGAAGGAAATGGCAACTCACTTCATTACTCTTGCCTGGAAAATCCCATGGACGGAAGAGCATGGTAGGCTATACTGCATGGGGTCACAAAGAGTTGGACACGACTGAGCTACTTCACTTTACTTCACTTTCATAGTGATATGAGGAAGGCCTGGGAAGTTGCCTTTGTTAGAATTCCAGAAAGGAAATAGTATAAAAAGTCTCCTCAGTCCCCAATTCCCCACATTTTCTGGAGAGTTATTTAATACTTCTGAGGTTCTTAATTCCAGGATTGGAGTAGGAATTGTAAACCAACTGCACATTGATCTTCACCAAGATCTTCTATTTTTCCTTCTAACTCTTTCTGGGTCTCAAAGCTATAAAGGATCTTTATATAGTTATGTGCTTGTCTTTCTGGATTTTTCTGTTTGTCTGTCTTTTTGGGTGTGTGTTTGAGGGAATAATAGAAAATGAAAAGTAAAACTTCCAGATTCTGCTTCCTCACATATATTTATTTATAAACTACAATATACATGGGGTTACAAACAGATTTATTTATTTACTTTAAAAGCAAAAGTTTTCACTTCCTTCATTTCCCCATGACCGTTAGACCCTGACATATTTCAGTGGGTGACTTAAAACTCTTCTGCAAAGCTGGAGAATAACTGTAGCTCGTGTTTTGGAAAAATCCCTTTAATACACATCCAGCAATATCTTTATTGTGTTTGCCAAACATACACAGCAAGGTGAATAAATGTGTTATGGTATCATGCTTTCTGGGATACAAAGCATGATCAGTACTTTTCACTTAACTTTCTATGTGTCTATGTTTTCAGTCTCCTAATATAGTAATGAGTCTATATGTTTGTGTACAGAGTTACTTTGCAGTTGCTTTAATAAGCACATTCACATACACACACCATGGACTAGAGAAAGAAAGTGAAAGTGAAGTCGTTCAGTCGTGTCAGACTCTTTGCGACCCCATGGACTGTAGCCTACCAGGCTCCTCTGTCCATGGGATTTTCCAGGCAATAGTATTGGAGTGGATTGCCATTTCCTTCTGCAGGGGATCTTCCTGACCCAGGGTTCGAACCCAGGTCTCCCGCATTGTAGACAGATGCTTTACGATCTGAGCCAGCAGAGCAGTAGTGGCTTCCCTACTGGCTCAGACGGTAAAGCGTCCACCCGCAACACAGGAGACCTGGGCCCGATCCCTGGGTTGGGAAGAAATGACACCATGGGAAGAAATGGACTAGAGAAATGACACCAAATCTTATGTAAAACTGACATCCTTTGAGATTTTAAATCACAGGAATTAAGTTAAATTTGTAGCAAAATGGATGTTTGGCCTTATGCTGAGTGAAATAAATCAGACAGAGAAAGCAAATACTATTTGATGTCATATGTGGAATCTACAAAATACAAAAAAACTAGTGTTTATAACAAAAAAGCAGGCTCAATGGATACAGATTAAAATTAAGAAATTTTAAGTCATAGGAATTTTAATTATATGAATTAAGTATTTTCAGAAGAATTAATATACAAGAAGGCAAAAATTATTATAATTTAATTGATGACTCATTATAGCAATATACTTCAGGTTTTATATATATTCTACAGTGTTGCACTTTTTATTTGATCACTTCGATATCAAGTCACTATTATACCTGAGTGATTTACTGCCCTGATCAAGTACTTCCACATGTGTGCATGATGCATTGCTTTTGCATGCATACTAAAGAGACCTGGTAATTATTTGGAGCCAGCTTTCTGGTGATTATACACCTCTAGATTCATACCTGGAACAATTTTAAAATATCACTACAAATGCATATCTTGGTTTCCTCAGTTTAATCTGCTGTTTTTCAGAGGTAATTTTAATAGTAAAAGCTGTTGGCCACCAGGGAAAAGTTTAGATACATGAATGAACTTTAGCATCAGTTGAAAATATTCACATAGAATATTCAAGAATTCAAGAATTCACAAAGAATTCTTGATTTTCTAGTTAATTTAGAGAAGTGATTTTTTAAAAAATGAAAGTGCTAGTCCCTTAGTGATATCTGACTCTTTGAGACCCCATGGAGTGTAGCCCACCAGACTCCTCTGTCCATGGAATTCTTCAGGCAAGACTATGGAAGAGGGTAGCCAGTTCCTCCTCCAGGAGATCTTTCTGATCCAGGGCTTGAACCTGGGTCTCTTTCATTGCAGGTTCTTTAGAGCAGTGATAACTTAGTACAATTATTATTATTATTTTTTAATGAGGAAAGCTACCTGTATAATTATTAGGGCTTTTCATTTTCTGTTTGTTTGAGAAGAAACATTATTACATAAAAAATTCTAACTGCACATGTCACATTTACTACAACAAAAAATATATAAATAATCTAAGACTAAAGGACTTATCTGTAAACTAAATATATAGCTTTTTAAAATATATACCACATTTCATTTTTTTATTTTTATAGAATTTTTAAAGATCACACTTTGTTTACAGTTATTACAGATTATTGACTATATCCACTGTGTTGTATAATACCACCTTATGGACTATTTTACACCCAGTAGTTTGTACCTTCCCCTGCCTCACAACTATATTGCTCCTCTCCCCTCAATAGGTAATCACTTGTTTATTCTCTATATCCATTGAATCTGTTTCTTTTTTCTTATAGCTACTAGTTTGTTGTATTTTTTAGATTCCACGTATAAGTGACATCAAACAGTATTTGCTTTCTCTGTCTGACTTGTTTCAATCAGCATAATGCCAACCATCCATTTTGCTGCAAATTTAACAAATTGAAGAATAAAAAACATATTATCATCTCAATAAATGCAGAAAAATATTTTGATAAAATTCACATTCATTTATAATAAAAAAACAAAACCTCTCCAGCAAGCAGCATAGAGGGAACATACTTCAAAGTAATAAAAAGAATATATACAACAAACCCACAGCTAACATCATACTCAGTGGTGAAAGGTTGAAAGCATTTCCTCTTAGATCAGGAAAAAGACAGAGATATCTACTCGCTCTACTTTTATTCAACATAGTTTTGGAATTAAGGTGCAGCAATCAGAAGGAAAACACACACACACACACACAGAAGGAATCCAAATTGGAAAATAATCCAAATCTAAAAAGTCAAATTTTCAGTGCTTGCTGATGACAGGATACTCACATGTTGCTGCTGCTGCTGCTGCTAAGTTGCTTCAGTCATGTCTGACTCTGTGCGATCCCATAGACGGCAGCCCACCAGGTTCCCCCGTCCCTGGGATTCTCCAGGCAAGAACAATGAAGTGGGTTGCCATTGCCTTCTCCAATACTACACATAGAAAGCCTAAAGACACCACAGAAAACTACTAGGGCTCATCAATAAATACAGTAAAGTTACAGGATACAAACTTATATGTAGAAATCTGTCACATTTCTATACATTAACAATAAACTATCAGAAAGATAAATTAGGGAAACAATCTGATTTACCATTGCATAAAATAGAACAAAATACCTAGGAATAAATCTACCTAAGGACGCAAAAGACCTGTACTCCAAAAACTACAAGATACTGAAGAAAGAAATTTATGTTTTAATAATAGCATTATAAAAATCTACTATTATGTGATTTTTTCTCATTTGGGGGAGACAGTCTAAGCTTATCTAAAAAACATTATTTTGTGTTAAATCACAAATAAGACAACTAAGTTTTAAATGTTTTACTAGAAAATGAGGAACAAAGACAATTTTAAAAGTCTGTAAGCATAAATAAGAAAACAAAGATGACAGTAATTAGACTGATACAATTTTAGTACTTTAAGTCAACTATTTTAAAAACAAGTTAATTTTAACATTGAATTATATCAAATATATATGTGTAAGTACATAATAGTATTCTGTTCTCCATCCAAATCAATACTAAATTGTAAAGAAGTGTCTCCTTTTAACTATAAGTGACTCATTAAGATTTAATATATGTATAGTGATCATAAGCAAATAATTTGTAAAAAGAATTGATATGAATCTAACTCTCCATGTTAGTAAAATTATGCTCAAAATCCTTCAAGCTAAGCTTCAGCACTGAATGTACTGAGAACTTACAGATGTATAAGCTTAGAAATGGGTTTAGAAATGGCAGAGGAAACAGAGACCAAATTGCTAACATTCTCTGGATCATAGAGAAGCAAGGAAATTCCAGGAAAACATCTACCTCTGCTTCATTGAATACAAGAAAGTCTTTGACTGTGGATCACAACAAACTGTGAAAAATTCTTAAAGAGATGGGAAGAAAAGAACACGTTACTTATCTCCTGAGAAACCTGTATGCAGGTTAAAAAGCAACAGTTTAAACCGGACATGGAATAACTGACTTCAAAATTGTGAAAAAAGTATGACAAGGCTGTATATTGTCACTCTACTTATTTAACTTATGTGTAGAGTACATCATGTGAGATGCTAGGCTGGATGATGACGAGCTAGAATCAAGATTTCCGGGGAAAATATCAACAACCTCAGATATGCAGATAATACCCCTCTAACAGCAGAAAGTAAAGAGGAACTAAAGAGTATCATGATGTGGTTGAAAGGTGAGAGTGAAAAAGCTGGCTTAAAACTCAACATTCAAAAAACAAAGATCATGGATCTTTGCCATCACTTCATGGCAAATAGAAACAATGAAAACAGTGAGAGACTTTATTTTCTTGTGCTCCAAAATCACTGCAGATGGTGACTGCAACCATGAAATTAGAAGTTATCTGGTTCCTGGAAGGAAAGATACGACAATCCTAGACAGCATATTAAAAAGCAAATACATCACTCTGCTGACAAAGGCCCATGTAGTCAAATCTATGGTTTTTCCAGTAGTCATGTATGGATGTGAGATTTGGATCATAAAGAAAGCTTAGTCCAAAAGAAATCAATGCTTTTGAATTGTGATGCTAGAGAAGATTCTCTTTGACAACAAGGAGATCAAACCAATCAGCCTAAAGGAAATCAACCATGAACATTCATTGGAAGGACTGATGAGATGTGTATAAGAGACAGATTTTAACTAGGCTTAGTGATTGTCCACAAAGTATTTCTCAAATTATAAAAATTATGCTTAATGTATATCAAGAGGACTATATTCTTATTTACAACAAGGTTTTAATCATCTTGATATTTATAATTACTGCAATAAAATATTCATAGCACCATCTCATATTTGAATTATAAGTAATTGTTATTGTGGTAAAATAAATTTTGCTTATCAGATACTCTTCAATTTAATGATATTTCTAAAATTTGGAGTAAAAACTTTTCAATTTATCCTCTATTAGAAGAATATCAGCTGTTCCTAAAACGAGTTCCCAGTTTTACTGTATTTACTATCGCAACAAGCCTAGATACTAAGTGTGTATGATTTATTTTCAGCAGATGTGTAATTATTTCTAAAACAAGCAGATATATACTCTTACAGAATTAACTTTTCAAATTTGAAACTGTAAATCATGGTGGTTCGAAATGATAGAACATAAAAACCTTAAAACTTCCACTTTTCATTCTTGATTTATAAATAAGATTTAGCACATGTGATGAAAAGAATCTTGTAACAGAATTCACTTACTGGAATAAAGAAGTCCAACAGATAATATTTTTGCTCCCTATTTTTTTCTTCTCCTTTACCCTTGGTGCAAGAAAGGCTTAGTACATACGATGGCCAGAACACTACTGTCCCTTTAATGCCCAAAGCACTAAAAGGTTCCAAATTATGTTTTCATATTGATTTTAACCACCTGACTCTTTGTTAGACCTCCAGAGTTACTCATTTTGCTGTTTTGCAGTATAATCACTGTACAAACACACAATACTTCCTACCAGTCTTGTCACTGGGGTGATATAAATTTACTTCTCTATTTCTGAGCTTCCAACAAGGTGACAGTCCTCAGTTAATGGAACTCTTGAAAATACCAAGGGGAGAACTGAGGCAGTATCACAAACTCATCTCAATATATGGAGGTAAAAGTGTATTCTTAGCTTAGCGATTCTAATTTTCAAAATCAAAATTCAAAGAAATTAAATTTTCTTTCACTAAATGTGACTGCTTTTAATAAAATAATTTTGTTACATGATTATACCAATAAGTTGCTCTTTTTACTCTGCCTTAGCATACATACATGCCCTCCACTATTGATATTACTCTAAGTCTTCTAGAAATATGGGAAAACAAATAGAATTCTATTTTTAAAACTAGCTAAACTTCAGATATACTTATACTGACCTGAACAAAACTTCCTCTTCTGGCTTTATATTCTTCCCCATGTGGACTCCACAGACTCTCCTTTTAGGGGATGGTGATAGCTTTCCTATTAATCAAGAAATATCAAATCAGTCTCAGAAGCTGTTAGTTATAAGCAGACACAGGTTAAGACTGCAAGAGTGAAGCATATACTTAGTTTTACTATTGTTGTGTATCACTGTCTTTTCTGTAACATCTGCTCAGGCAACCATTTTATGAGGTATATATATTCTGGAGAGCTGTTCTCTGTTCTTGTGTGAGACCAGAGGAAGTTAGCTCTTGAACCATGATGCAAAGAGACTTATTATATCTTACTGACCACTCTAACTCCAGTCAAAGTATAAGAAATATCACTAGATTCACATGTTCCCTTCTCAAAAGAGAATATACTTACGTACATATAAATGTTATATATATATATATATCTTCTGTGTTTCTCATATAGTGAAAAATATCATGAAAAAAAGATTATTGAATTATAATGCTTGTATCTGGTTCTTCAAGCTTTTCATGTAAAGACTGAGATCTTTTCAACTGACACAATCTACATATGCTTGGCTTCTGGGCTAGAAGTAGATGATAAAAGTCTGGAGATAATCCTCTTCCTACAATGCTCAAACATAAGATCTCCAGAGTTTTATATCCTGCTCTGTAGCTGGTCTCTGAATAAATGTCACAAAAGCAATCATGCAGGCAGAAAAATAGGAAGCCATGGCAAATACATATTGAAATGCAAATAATTATGATTTATAATGTGATAAACACAACTAAAACAAGAGTAAAGTGGATAGATCATGGATATAAATAGTTGGTTCTGTAGCCCCTCTAGAAAATTATTAAGAAGGAATCTGAGAATTGAGAACAGAGGTCAATAGAATAGCTAGATTCATTAACTAGTTTTTCCATATTATGCAGGCCATACAAGTTAATTTTCAATGGGATAATTTTAAAATAAATACTGTCATACTATTTGTACCTGATTTCTAATGGCTCTATTAATATTGTTTTGCTTATGATTTATAAGCTAAAGTACATGAGATATAACAATGACCCATCTGTATTTAAATACATTTTATTATATTCTTACAAGTTTTTACTGAGTAATCTTTTTTAATATCTATAATACTGACTTTTTCATGCAATCCCAGTTCTTCACAAAAAGTTAAAAAAAAAAGTTTTGGTTTCTAGTCTATATTTTTAAATTAAATCCAGTTCTCCTATATAAGACTCCATAAATAGAAACAAAATAACTTTCTCAGTCTGAAACGTATAATCTAAAGTTCAACATCTAAGGCTTTTTTCCTTCTCATCCTTCTGTCTGAGTTGGCATTATAAGATCAGGCAGATGTGTCTGGTCTTTGGAAAGTCAACAACTTTACAAATTTCATCATCTGACCTAAACACAAGGTTGTATCTAGTTCTTATCTCTCCTCACCTCACCACTCAACCAAGCACTGAAATAATCTTATCCTCATTTTATAATCAAATTTTACCTTCCATTCTGCATCTCTAGGGAGCACAAGCTTGCACCATTAGGATACCTGTCAAATATACCAGCTATATCTCCCAGTTATTTGTGGGTGTTCTCCATGGTAGTACATGGAAATATAGTCACTTTCTCCTTCCGAAGACCTCCTTAGGGAAATATCAGAAACTCAGTAGTACTTCCTCAGAGAGAGGGATTGCCACTCACTCACAATGACATGCCACACAGCCATACTTCCTCTATTAATCCCAAAGCTTGGAGAAGGAAATGGCAACTCACTTCATTACTCTTGCCTGGAAAATCCCATGGACGGAAGAGCATGGTAGGCTATACTGCATGGGGTCACAAAGAGTTGGACACGACTGAGCTACTTCACTTTACTTCACTTTCATAGTGATATGAGGAAGGCCTGGGAAGTTGCCTTTGTTAGAATTCCAGAAAGGAAATAGTATAAAAAGTCTCCTCAGTCCCCAATTCCCCACATTTTCTGGAGAGTTATTTAATACTTCTGAGGTTCTTAATTCCAGGATTGGAGTAGGAATTGTAAACCAACTGCACATTGATCTTCACCAAGATCTTCTATTTTTCCTTCTAACTCTTTCTGGGTCTCAAAGCTATAAAGGATCTTTATATAGTTATGTGCTTGTCTTTCTGGATTTTTCTGTTTGTCTGTCTTTTTGGGTGTGTGTTTGAGGGAATAATAGAAAATGAAAAGTAAAACTTCCAGATTCTGCTTCCTCACATATATTTATTTATAAACTACAATATACATGGGGTTACAAACAGATTTATTTATTTACTTTAAAAGCAAAAGTTTTCACTTCCTTCATTTCCCCATGACCGTTAGACCCTGACATATTTCAGTGGGTGACTTAAAACTCTTCTGCAAAGCTGGAGAATAACTGTAGCTCGTGTTTTGGAAAAATCCCTTTAATACACATCCAGCAATATCTTTATTGTGTTTGCCAAACATACACAGCAAGGTGAATAAATGTGTTATGGTATCATGCTTTCTGGGATACAAAGCATGATCAGTACTTTTCACTTAACTTTCTATGTGTCTATGTTTTCAGTCTCCTAATATAGTAATGAGTCTATATGTTTGTGTACAGAGTTACTTTGCAGTTGCTTTAATAAGCACATTCACATACACACACCATGGACTAGAGAAAGAAAGTGAAAGTGAAGTCGTTCAGTCGTGTCAGACTCTTTGCGACCCCATGGACTGTAGCCTACCAGGCTCCTCTGTCCATGGGATTTTCCAGGCAATAGTATTGGAGTGGATTGCCATTTCCTTCTGCAGGGGATCTTCCTGACCCAGGGTTCGAACCCAGGTCTCCCGCATTGTAGACAGATGCTTTACGATCTGAGCCAGCAGAGCAGTAGTGGCTTCCCTACTGGCTCAGACGGTAAAGCGTCCACCCGCAACACAGGAGACCTGGGCCCGATCCCTGGGTTGGGAAGAAATGACACCATGGGAAGAAATGGACTAGAGAAATGACACCAAATCTTATGTAAAACTGACATCCTTTGAGATTTTAAATCACAGGAATTAAGTTAAATTTGTAGCAAAATGGATGTTTGGCCTTATGCTGAGTGAAATAAATCAGACAGAGAAAGCAAATACTATTTGATGTCATATGTGGAATCTACAAAATACAAAAAAACTAGTGTTTATAACAAAAAAGCAGGCTCAATGGATACAGATTAAAATTAAGAAATTTTAAGTCATAGGAATTTTAATTATATGAATTAAGTATTTTCAGAAGAATTAATATACAAGAAGGCAAAAATTATTATAATTTAATTGATGACTCATTATAGCAATATACTTCAGGTTTTATATATATTCTACAGTGTTGCACTTTTTATTTGATCACTTCGATATCAAGTCACTATTATACCTGAGTGATTTACTGCCCTGATCAAGTACTTCCACATGTGTGCATGATGCATTGCTTTTGCATGCATACTAAAGAGACCTGGTAATTATTTGGAGCCAGCTTTCTGGTGATTATACACCTCTAGATTCATACCTGGAACAATTTTAAAATATCACTACAAATGCATATCTTGGTTTCCTCAGTTTAATCTGCTGTTTTTCAGAGGTAATTTTAATAGTAAAAGCTGTTGGCCACCAGGGAAAAGTTTAGATACATGAATGAACTTTAGCATCAGTTGAAAATATTCACATAGAATATTCAAGAATTCAAGAATTCACAAAGAATTCTTGATTTTCTAGTTAATTTAGAGAAGTGATTTTTTAAAAAATGAAAGTGCTAGTCCCTTAGTGATATCTGACTCTTTGAGACCCCATGGAGTGTAGCCCACCAGACTCCTCTGTCCATGGAATTCTTCAGGCAAGACTATGGAAGAGGGTAGCCAGTTCCTCCTCCAGGAGATCTTTCTGATCCAGGGCTTGAACCTGGGTCTCTTTCATTGCAGGTTCTTTAGAGCAGTGATAACTTAGTACAATTATTATTATTATTTTTTAATGAGGAAAGCTACCTGTATAATTATTAGGGCTTTTCATTTTCTGTTTGTTTGAGAAGAAACATTATTACATAAAAAATTCTAACTGCACATGTCACATTTACTACAACAAAAAATATATAAATAATCTAAGACTAAAGGACTTATCTGTAAACTAAATATATAGCTTTTTAAAATATATACCACATTTCATTTTTTTATTTTTATAGAATTTTTAAAGATCACACTTTGTTTACAGTTATTACAGATTATTGACTATATCCACTGTGTTGTATAATACCACCTTATGGACTATTTTACACCCAGTAGTTTGTACCTTCCCCTGCCTCACAACTATATTGCTCCTCTCCCCTCAATAGGTAATCACTTGTTTATTCTCTATATCCATTGAATCTGTTTCTTTTTTCTTATAGCTACTAGTTTGTTGTATTTTTTAGATTCCACGTATAAGTGACATCAAACAGTATTTGCTTTCTCTGTCTGACTTGTTTCAATCAGCATAATGCCAACCATCCATTTTGCTGCAAATTTAACAAATTGAAGAATAAAAAACATATTATCATCTCAATAAATGCAGAAAAATATTTTGATAAAATTCACATTCATTTATAATAAAAAAACAAAACCTCTCCAGCAAGCAGCATAGAGGGAACATACTTCAAAGTAATAAAAAGAATATATACAACAAACCCACAGCTAACATCATACTCAGTGGTGAAAGGTTGAAAGCATTTCCTCTTAGATCAGGAAAAAGACAGAGATATCTACTCGCTCTACTTTTATTCAACATAGTTTTGGAATTAAGGTGCAGCAATCAGAAGGAAAACACACACACACACACACAGAAGGAATCCAAATTGGAAAATAATCCAAATCTAAAAAGTCAAATTTTCAGTGCTTGCTGATGACAGGATACTCACATGTTGCTGCTGCTGCTGCTGCTAAGTTGCTTCAGTCATGTCTGACTCTGTGCGATCCCATAGACGGCAGCCCACCAGGTTCCCCCGTCCCTGGGATTCTCCAGGCAAGAACAATGAAGTGGGTTGCCATTGCCTTCTCCAATACTACACATAGAAAGCCTAAAGACACCACAGAAAACTACTAGGGCTCATCAATAAATACAGTAAAGTTACAGGATACAAACTTATATGTAGAAATCTGTCACATTTCTATACATTAACAATAAACTATCAGAAAGATAAATTAGGGAAACAATCTGATTTACCATTGCATAAAATAGAACAAAATACCTAGGAATAAATCTACCTAAGGACGCAAAAGACCTGTACTCCAAAAACTACAAGATACTGAAGAAAGAAATTTATGTTTTAATAATAGCATTATAAAAATCTACTATTATGTGATTTTTTCTCATTTGGGGGAGACAGTCTAAGCTTATCTAAAAAACATTATTTTGTGTTAAATCACAAATAAGACAACCAAGTTTTAAATGTTTTACTAGAAAATGAGGAACAAAGACAATTTTAAAAGTCTGTAAGCATAAATAAGAAAACAAAGATGACAGTAATTAGACTGATACAATTTTAGTACTTTAAGTCAACTATTTTAAAAACAAGTTAATTTTAACATTGAATTATATCAAATATATATGTGTAAGTACATAATAGTATTCTGTTCTCCATCCAAATCAATACTAAATTGTAAAGAAGTGTCTCCTTTTAACTATAAGTGACTCATTAAGATTTAATATATGTATAGTGATCATAAGCAAATAATTTGTAAAAAGAATTGATATGAATCTAACTCTCCATGTTAGTAAAATTATGCTCAAAATCCTTCAAGCTAAGCTTCAGCACTGAATGTACTGAGAACTTACAGATGTATAAGCTTAGAAATGGGTTTAGAAATGGCAGAGGAAACAGAGACCAAATTGCTAACATTCTCTGGATCATAGAGAAGCAAGGAAATTCCAGGAAAACATCTACCTCTGCTTCATTGAATACAAGAAAGTCTTTGACTGTGGATCACAACAAACTGTGAAAAATTCTTAAAGAGATGGGAAGAAAAGAACACGTTACTTATCTCCTGAGAAACCTGTATGCAGGTTAAAAAGCAACAGTTTAAACCGGACATGGAATAACTGACTTCAAAATTGTGAAAAAAGTATGACAAGGCTGTATATTGTCACTCTACTTATTTAACTTATGTGTAGAGTACATCATGTGAGATGCTAGGCTGGATGATGACGAGCTAGAATCAAGATTTCCGGGGAAAATATCAACAACCTCAGATATGCAGATAATACCCCTCTAACAGCAGAAAGTAAAGAGGAACTAAAGAGTATCATGATGTGGTTGAAAGGTGAGAGTGAAAAAGCTGGCTTAAAACTCAACATTCAAAAAACAAAGATCATGGATCTTTGCCATCACTTCATGGCAAATAGAAACAATGAAAACAGTGAGAGACTTTATTTTCTTGTGCTCCAAAATCACTGCAGATGGTGACTGCAACCATGAAATTAGAAGTTATCTGGTTCCTGGAAGGAAAGATACGACAATCCTAGACAGCATATTAAAAAGCAAATACATCACTCTGCTGACAAAGGCCCATGTAGTCAAATCTATGGTTTTTCCAGTAGTCATGTATGGATGTGAGATTTGGATCATAAAGAAAGCTTAGTCCAAAAGAAATCAATGCTTTTGAATTGTGATGCTAGAGAAGATTCTCTTTGACAACAAGGAGATCAAACCAATCAGCCTAAAGGAAATCAACCATGAACATTCATTGGAAGGACTGATGCTGAAGCTGAAGCTGCAATACTTTGGCCACCTGATGCAAAGAGCTGGCACATTAGAAAAGACCCTTACACTGGGGAAGACTAAAGGTAAAAGGAGAAGAGGAAGGCAAGGATGAAATGGTTAGATAGTATCATCAAATCAAAGGACATGAACGTGAGCAAACTCCTGGAGATAGTGGAGGAGGGGGAAGCCTGGAGTGCTGCAGTGCATGGGGTTGCAAAGAGTTGAACGCAACTTAGCAACTGAACAACAACATAACTAAATCACTCTGCTGAATACTTAAAACTAACACAGCGTTGTTAATCAATTATACTCTAATATGAAATAAAAATTTTAAATAATGAAAAGAATTGGAACATAAGAAAGACAAGACTATAGAAATACTATAATGGCTAATACAAAGGGAACAAACAAAAAATAAATGCACATTTAAGATTTATAATCTATGTGATACTCATGTATCATCTAGATATGTTCAACAAATCAATATAGATTCATAGATAATACTTTTATTTATCAGGAATCTAAAATGAAATCTATAGCTATGGATGCTATCATGTCTTATCTGTTTTAACTAATGAAGTTAGAGCCTTTATTAGAATGGATCAGTAAGCTTTCATTGTCTGTTAATGTAAGAGATAATTCAGTTTTGTATATTAACAGAGGAAGCTATACTAGGGCATTACTGTTTACATATATGAGCAAGGGTATTTTAAATGGTCCATTTAGGCAGCTCTCTAGTCACGTAGTGCTGACATGTTAGAATCTCAACTGGTATTATCTGAACTTTGAGAGCTGTTAACAAGTAATAGTTCACAGTACATCTCAGCAACATATGGAAGATCTTCAGGTAATCTAAGTTGAAAATTTGAAATAAAAACACTGAAAGAAAACATTTAATGAAAACAGGACAAAAAATGTTACAAATGAAGTAGTGCAAAATAATAGTAAACCCTTTTTTTCCCTTGAGGACTACTTTCAAAAACTTTACCTATAATCCATTTCTTGTAGTACACTTTGGCTTATTATCCACATTTACAGAGTCATGCTGGTAGTAAGTGGCAGTACCAGGACTTCAACCTAAGAAGCTTAGTGTTAAAGATTGTGCTTTAAGCTATGGCATTAAATTGCATTCTTAGATCATGTTTCTAGGATTATATGTGATATATTCATGTAGGTAATCAGTTCAATATACGTTAAATAGAATTAGTGCAAGTTTCTGTTTTTTAAAGTGAAAGTCACTCAGTCATGTCTGACTCTTTGCAACCCCACAGACTATACAGTCCACAGAACTCTCCAGGCCAGAATACTGGAGTGGGTAGCTATTCCCTTTTCCAGGGGATCTTCCCAACCCAGGGATCAAACACAGGTTTCCCACATTGCAGGCGGATTCTTTACCAGCTGAACCATCAGGCAAGCTGAAGAATACTGAAGTGGATAGTCTATCCCTTCTCCAGCAGATCTTCCTGACCCAGGAATTGAACCAGAGTCTTCTGCATTGCAGGCAGATTCTTTGCCAGCTGAGCTACCAGGGAAACGTGGTGTTTTTTTTAAGCTCTGAGGGGGAAAAAATAAAATGGAGAAGGAAACGGCAGCCCACTCCAGTGTTCTTGCTTGGAGAATCCCAGGGATGGGGGAGCCTGGTGGGCTGTCATCTATGGGGTCGCACAGTCAGACACGACTGCAGTGACTTAGCAGCAACTGTTAGTTATCACGTTGGCAGTTATTATGTAGCATTGGAAACTGAAGCAATGTAAAAATCAGATTGTCTAGGTTATATATTTTACATGTTGAGTTGTTTTAACTAAGTATCTTAAAGGATAACCTCAAAGATATTTCATTAGATAAGATTTGGTAATTTATTCCAATCTAAATAAACATAATTTACTCTGTAGGTGTTATCAGTCAATGCATATATTATGAATGATCTATAATTTTAACGTATTTTATAAGAAATAATCTACTGAGAATATTCTATGTGTATGACTACTAAATTCTGAGCACACTAAAATGTGCAAATTGATAAAAGTAATGAAGAATAAGTGTCAGTAGGAATTTTCATAATTCCTAAGAATGCCTGATTATATGAGTGTCTGAAAAAGTAGATAATTGTTTACTTATAAAGTTCAAAGCTATAGGTCCATGAAGCTTAAATGTTCTAATTTACATTATTATAGCATTAATGTATCAAATGGAGTAGGAAATGGCAACCCACTACAGTATTCTTGCCTGGAAAATCCCATGGACAGAGGACCCTGGCAGACTGCAGTCCACTGGGGTAAGAAAGAGTAGGATACAACTGAGCAACTGAGCATACATAATGTATCAAAAGGCCAAAGATATAGTCTGATGTATCTTTGAAAGTTTATACATTTCAAGATCACTTAACATGGAAGAATTACACACTGCTAAATTGAGAAACTTTATTCTGCAATAAAGAAAATATAGTTCCAAGTCTCCCTCTCAGTAATCTCCACCCAAAATAATATACTTCCTCTTTAAGTACCCTTATTATTGATCCTAATTTTATTCATCTTGTTTCACCTAACTCCACATTCAACAGGAAGATCTCTGACCAGCAATATCACATCTTGTAAGAATTCTAGCCAAAAGAGAAAAGAAGAGGGTGGGGCTAAGAGAATACTGGATTTTATTTTATTTTTTACCACACCACGTGGGCCAGGAATCAAACCCATGCCCCCTGCAGGGGAAGCACAGAGTCTTAACCACTGGACCATCAGGGAAGTCCTGGATTTTATTTTTAGTCATAAGTAATTTGTTTCTGTCTTGTTCATAGCTTTTCTTCCAAGGAGCAAGTATCTTTTAATTTCATGGCTGCAGTCACCATCTGCAGTGATTTTGGAGCCCAAGAAAATAAAGTCCAAATAAAGACCAACCTAGATATCATATTAAAAAGCAGAGACATTACATTGCTAACAAATGTTTGTCTAATCAAAGCTTTGGTTTTCTTCCAGTAGTCATGTATGGATGTGAGAGTTGGACTCTAAAGAAAGCTGAGCACTGAAGAATTGATGCTTTTGAACTGCAGTGTTGGAGAAGACTCTTAAGAGTCGCTTGAACTGCAAGGAGATCTAACCAGTTCATTCTAAAAGAGATCAGTCCTGAATATTCATTGGAAAGACTAATGCTGAAGCTGAAGCTCTAATACTTTGACCACCTGATACAAAGAGCCAACTCATTGGAAAAGACCCTGGTGCTGGGAAGTATTGAAGGCAGGAAGAGAAGGGGATGACAGAGGATGTGATGGTTGGATGGCAGCACTGACTCAATGGACATGAGTTTGAGGATGTTCCAGGAGTAGGTGATGGCCAGGGAAGCCTGGTGTGCTGCAGTCCATGAGGTCACAAAGAGTTCAACACGCCTGAGAGACTGAACTGAACTGATTTTCTTTCTACTCTCAAACCAGCTTAATATTTCTTTAACAATAACAAGAATAACAGAAACAATATACATGAACACATACAAATATTCATGCCATGGATATAACTTCTGAGAAAATTTTAAATGCAAATTAGAATGTGTTACATACAATCTTTAAACTGTTTTGTTATTAGAGTTAGATTGGGTTGGGAAGATTCCCTGGAGAAGGGAAAGGCTACCCACTCCAGTACTCTTGCCTGGAGAATTACGTGGACAGAGAACCTGGAGGGCTACAGTTCATGAGGTCGCACAGAGTCAGACACGACTGAGTTACTAACACTTTCATTACTGTTTCTTTCATTGATATCTAACCATTGAAAAATTTCTGATTCAGAATATCAACATTTTTTTTTACCTCTGCCAAAGTTGGAACTGTAATATCTCTGAGAACTGCTGCTTTGTTGATGTCACCATCTATGTGTTTTAATAAGCAGCAAAGGCTAGTTGCTGCTGCTTCTGCTGCTGCTAAGTCGCTTTAGTTGTGTCCGACTCTGCGACCCTATAGACGGCAGCCCACCAGGCTCTGCGGTTCCTGGGATTCTCCAGGCAAGAACCCTGGAGTGGGTTGCCATTTCCTTCTCCAATGCATGAAAATGAAAAGTGAAAGTGACGTCACTGAGTTATGTCCAACTCTCAGCGACCCCATGGACTGCAGCCCACCAGGCTCCTCCATCCATGAGATTTTCCAGGCAAGAGTACTGGAGTGGGGTGCCATTGCCTTCTCCAAAAGCCTAGTTAGCTAATATCAAAAAATGGAAAGCCCCAGAAAAACAGATAGTGAGTCGCTATCTTTGTTTTAAGAAATAGAATGTCAAGAATGGTTTCCTTACGCCATCAGCAAGGTTGCAATATGTAGATACTGGCATTCATGGTAAACAATGGGTGGTAATGCCTTGTTAGCAATTATAAAGCACTTCAAAAAAGGCAAAGTGGCAGGCTTCCCTGGTTTCCTGGTGGTCCTGGGAGTTCACATTGCAATGCAGGGGACACCAATTTGATCCCTGTTCCTGGAAGATCCCACATGCCTCGAGGCAGCTAAGCCTGT
The DNA here is from genome assembly GCA_006410635.1 of Cephalophus harveyi. Classification (NCBI taxonomy): domain Eukaryota; kingdom Metazoa; phylum Chordata; class Mammalia; order Artiodactyla; family Bovidae; genus Cephalophus; species Cephalophus harveyi. The sequence goes on from SJYT01042474.1 coordinate 316,443, forward strand.
GAGCCACAACTATTGAGCCTTTATGAAGCAACTACTGAAACCTGCAAACCCACAAAGTCTGTGTTCCATAACAAGAGAAGCAAATACAATAAGAAGTCTGTCCTCCACAACTAGAGAGTAGTCCCCAATCTCTGCAAATAGAGAAAACCCACATTCAGCAATAAAGACCCACAGCAGCAAAAATAAATAAATATTTTTAAAAAATGAAAAGTGGAAATGCTACTAATTAATTTTAACCTTTATCTGGAATATATATTTGTGAATAATTAATGAGAAAATTAGAAACACTCTGATAAATTTATCTACATTCATTGAATTAGAAAATTAGCAAAGCACTAAAATATAATTCAAGTGAAAACATATTAAATAAATGTGTAAGTAGGCCATTTCTTCCTGCATGCATGTTTTGTACTACACAGAAAATAAAGGACAATATTTTGTTTTTACCTAAAGGCATTGTCATGCAGTGACTTTGAATTAATCATTATTTGTGGTGAAAATATTTTTTCACTATGTACATGCAGCTAATTCTTGGAGAATTCACATGGACTCAATGTGTAAGTAGGCCATTTCTTCCTGCATGCATGTTTTGTACCACACAGAAAATAAAAGATGATATTTTGTTTTTACCTAAAGGCATTGTCATGCAGTGACTTTGAATTAATCATTATTTGTGGTGAAAATATTTTTTCACTATGTACATGCAGCTAATTTTTGGAGAATTCACATGGACTCAAATTATTTTAGGCTAACAAAAAAAGATCAAGTTCAGTTATGTGAATTTTTGTAGAGGCTGAAGGTTTTGGGACTGATTTACCCCAAAAAACCTCTTTATCATGTGATCATTTGTGAAGTTCTAGTATTTCAAATTTGAAAAAGTTTATAACTGAATATTCCTTTTTAAATTCTAATGACTTCCTGGGCAATCCCCTCTGGTTTTCTACCAACAGCATAGTCTATTAGAAGATCAACTCATTTATTTCTGGAAAGCTGATAAAAGGGGTAATTTTAATCCTTTTTACCATAAGGATAAAGCATAAGGATAATTTGGAATGAAGTCAAGGATAGATGTTAAGGAGAGTAGATCTAAGTTTTAGGAAGGAAAACAACTGTGTCTTACTGAGTAGAAAACTGTAAAAGGAGTAAGAGCATATTTTGCTTAATAAATATTTTTGTCCAAAATTTTATCTGCTCAAAAAAACAGAAGCAATGAAGTTTGAAATTTCTGTGACAAGGGGCTCTAAAAAATGTGGGAAAACGGAAGCTTATGATTTCAGTCAGAATGAGTTTAACTCTGGTTTAGTAAAGATAAGGGTGAGAAGACAAATGGTCAAAATGCATAAAATATTTTACACTGTGGAAGAACACCGGCACTTCTTTGCTAAATAATAGCATAGTGAGATCAAGAGGAGTGATTTGAAGAAAGAATAAAGTAAGTTCAAGACAAAAGAAAATGTTGCTTCATAAAATATGTAGGAATAGCAAATTCACAGCAAATGTGGACAGAGAGGAAATTTCTTCATCCATAAAAGAATTGAAATAAAACTATGACTATTAGAGCAATAATCTTTTAACTGCTATAATATGTAACAAACTTAAACCTCAAGGTTGCTCCCAAGGAGGCTAACTAAACTCTGTCCTTCTGCTGCTTAGGAGAACTCTAAGTAATACTGTTGCCAAAAACCAGTCTTCTGTTCATCAGTGCCAAATAGAAATGCAGAGACAGAGTTCTGGCAGAGCAGAAAAGAGCAGATTTCTTACACAGGCTAATGCCCTCAAGATTGCCCCCATTTTCTGGGAAGCAGGAAGGGATTTTATGGCTTCAGTGTTAAAAATAGGACTGTAAATAAGGATTGGGGTTGATGTTGCCTAGCATTCTTCTTTCCTCTTAGAGAGAGAGTGAGATCACTAGGGCCATGGGTAGTTCCAAAAAAAGGTACCGGTGGTCCCCCAGGTTTTCCTTCCGTGACCTTATTCCTGGGATGAAGAACATTCACAAAGGAAAGGAGTGGTAGCAAGTGTTGTCTTGGAGAAGTAAACATCAGGTGTGCATAGTACAGCTTTAACTAGAGGGCAATCATTTTCAGAGTGCAATTAAACAAAAGAAGGCATAAAAATCATCTACAGGAGATTGGTTGAAAGGGCAGAAAGAATAAGGGCTGAGTATGCAGGAGATGCCGGTTTGATCCCTGGGTCAGGAAGATCCCCTGGAGTAGGAAACAGCAACCCACTCCAGTATTCTTGCCTGGAAAATTCCACGGACAGAGGAGCCTGGCAGGCTGCAGTCATGGGGTCATAGGAAATCGGACACTACTGAGCACTCACACCACCACCACTAAGGGCTGACATAATGGGGGTGCCTCAACTAGTTTCTGCTATAGCAATACTATTTGTAGCTTCAAGAATTGTATTCGGATTAGACTCAATTGTTATAACCCTGTGATTTAGCCAGGTGAGGAGATGCTAAATTATATTTATCAGTTTAAAAATATAGGGATTAAAAAAGAATGGATTTAAAGTGCAAACATTTGTGAGCTCAGCATAGAATGTTAGAAGCAAAGGCAAACAAGGCCTGAAGGAATAATAAACAAAATTAAACACTGCCTTAAAACAGTGGGTGATAGACTTGTAAACTGACTAGATCCATGCATTACTTCCTTAATGATACTGTAACAAATTAAATTACTACAAATATAGTGAATCAAAATATCACAAAGTATTATCTTACTATTTTGGAGAACAGAAGTACTAAGTTGATTTCATTGGGATAAAATGCAGATATTAACAAAGCTGGTTTCTTCTGGAAGGTCTAATGAAAGAAGCTATTTTTTTTTTTTTTTTTTAAGCTTCTAGTAACTGTCTGTATTCCTTGGTTGGTAGCCCTGTCTTTCACCTCAAAGTAGATCAATCCAGTCTCTGTTTCTGAGAGTGCATTCTTTCATGTCTGACTCTGGATCCTCTTTCATTGCTTCTAAATGGATCCATGTGATGACATCATTAATAGACTATCTCCTTATTTCAAGATTCTTGCCTTAATCATATTTGCAAAGTCCTTTTTATTCCATATTAAATAATGCTCATAGGTTCAAGAGATTATGATATGGACATATTTTGTAACCAGTTTTCAGTTGCCTTTACATCCCAATATATAGACTAGTAAAATTTAATAGCTTGTTGTAAAGTTTTTCAGAATTTAGTGATATTACATACTAGGCCACTGCATTGAGCCTGACTTTTTGAGAAAAAAAATGCGTACATATTTTCAAAATTTCAAGGTTAGAAAATGGCATTAATCATGAAATTCAGAAAGCTAAATCTATATTCAGGGAGGAAAATACAGTGACCTAGCATACTTCTAAGATTAGCTGTACTTTTTTATATTATTCAACCCTGTAAAAGGAGGGGAGTGCTTTTATTATGTCTTTATTTTCTCAGTGAATTTCAAGTTAGGAGTTAGCAGGATAAATTCAGGCACCACAAGTGAAAATAAGCAGGTTTTTCTCTATTCTTTGCTAATGAATTCCTAAGAATTTTTCAAGAACAAACTAAAGAGAAACCCACATGGAAAACACTTCAGAGAATTCATCTGGGATATCAACAGAATAGCTGATGAGGTCAAATTCTGGTTCATGAGGAGGACCCAGAAAGGATACTACCAATTCTGATAGCTACTGTGTTTTTTTTTTCAGATACTTTAATAGAGGTATTAAAGCTTGAATTCATTATTGCAAAGTTCTTTAGAAAAATACTGTATTCATAATTGAATAGTAGAAGATTAGCAAGTTTCCAAGGAGGAAGAATGAAAATAACATAAAATTAACATCAAACTTTTTCAGTGGCGACTATGATATTCAACTCTCAGAAAACTAAGATCATGGCATCTGGTCCCATCACTTCATGGCAAATAGATGGGGAGATGGTGGAAACAGTGATAGACTTTATTTTGGGGGAGGCTCCAAAATCACTGCAAATGGCGACTACAGTCATGAAATTAAAAGATGCTTGCTCCTTGGAAGAAAAGTTACGACCAACCTAGACAGCTTATTAAAAACCGAGATATTACTTTGCCAACAAAGGCCCATTTAGTCAAGGCTATGTTTTTTCCAGTCGTCATGTATGTATGTGAGAGTTGAACTCTAAAGAAAAGCTGTGCACTGAAGAATTGCTGCCTTTTAACTGCGGTGTTATAGAAGACTCTTGAGAGTCCCTTGGACTGCAAGGAGATCCAACCAGTCCGTCCTAAAAGAAATCAGTCCTGAATGTTCACTGGAAGAACTGATGCTGAAGCTGAAACTCCAATACTTTGGCCACTAGATGGGAAGAACTGACTCAGTAGAAAAGACCCTGATGCTGAGAAAGATTGAAGGCGGGAGAAGGATCAACAGAGGGAGATGGTTGGATGGCATCATCGACTCAATGGAAATGAGTTTGAGTAAACTCCGGGAGTTGGTGATGAACAGGGAAGCCTGGTGTGCTGCAGTCCACGGGGTCGCAGAGTCAGACACGACTGAGCAACTGAACTGAACTGAAATTCATTGTCATTTGGCACTATAGAGTGACATAAATATAATAAGAACAACATAAATAAGCCCTCATAAGATGACAGCACATAATAAATTATCTAGTTATATGGGACAGTTATCTAGGCTAGTCTTGGCTGTGATTGCTCACTTTCTGGCTATCCGTGGGTCTCAGCTGACACTGACTGGGACAACTGGAGCAAACTTACTTTGATATTTTCTACCTTACTCTCCAGGAGACAAGCCTGAGTATGTATTCAAGATGATTGCAGAGGCACAAAACAACAAGCAGGAATATGCGAGTACTCTCCCAAGTCTTTTCTGTCATTGAGTCTGATATTTTTAAAGCAAGCTTCAAGATTAAACTTGGAGTCAGAGTGGCAGAATGCAAAACAAAGTTGCAGAACACTAATTCGGTTAACACAGGATATCTCAAATCCAAAAATATTTTGATTAAATAAATTAGAATATTTGCTTTAATCAATTCATACAAGTAGGAATTTTTATAAAGCAAACATTCATGGAAATGTTTTATAGGAACAACCAAAAGGACAGTCTTTTACTGCTATATAATCTATGTAGAATTCCATATTTATTTTCCTATTAATATACTGATGACACATAAGATGGTAAAATTAACTTTTCCTCCATATGACTTTAGCAAAGCATTACCCACATGACATAGTTGAATCTAATGACATAGTTGCAAACTTAAAAATGCCTTAATAATGTGTGTCAATACTATAACATCATTTGTATATTGAGGACATTAACAATCCTGACAAATAAAAGATTTTTTGATTGCCCATTCATTTGAAAATAAATAAAATATTCATTATTTATTTCATCAAATATTGGAGTATTGCTGATTATTTTTGTTTTGCAAATGGTTAAAGTTGTTGTGGCTGGTGTATTCAAATAAAACTTTTTCCATGGTTTTCAGAACTGCTCTTGATGTAAGTTTCAGTTTTTTTCTGAGGTATTGCATTTCTGGGCTTCCCTGGTGGCTCAGAGGTTAAAGCGTCTGCCTCCGACTCAGGAGACCCGGGTTCGATCCATGGGTCGGGAAGATCCTCTGGAGAAGGAAACGGTAACCCACTCCAGTATTCTTGCCTAGAGAATCCCATGGACAGAGAAGCCTGGTAGGCTACAGTCCACGGGGTCGTGAAGAGTCGGACACGACTGAGCGACTTCACTTTCACATTGCATTTCTATGTGTTTCTTATTTCTTTCTGAAAAACTTTAGTATTCACTATGATTTCTCAGAATAAGAGTAATATGGATCATGCATAGTACGTATCCCATTAAAGGCAGTATATATAGGCAGTATCTCATTGTATAGGAATACTTGATAGCTTCTGCTTTCTACCCGTATTCTTTCATTCACCAAATATAAACTTAATGTGAGCTTGTTCTAGATTTTGGGTATACAAAGTAAAGATCAGAAAAAAGTCCCTGCTCTTGTGGAGTTGATGTTATGGATTTCTTTCAATCTGTGGCCCTAAAGTATTTTGTCAGTCTTTATTTTTATTCTAGTCCCAAAAGATTTTTCTATGTGTGTTTAGATGTGTGTGCCTGTAAAAGAGTGTGGATGTGTGTGTAGGTGTAATGTTTATCTCTCTCTTTTCAAAATCTGGCCTTAATTCAAAATATATGTCTTTGAACTGAGTTTAATTAACTAAAATCACTTGATCTGTATCTTAAATTTTAATTTTCAGACACTATATACTGTTATATTTGGAAAATTGCAGAAAATAGATATTTCAGCTTCATGAATATGTGTGCATTTGTATTTTGTTAGTCAGAATCTCTTTGGTAGGTATGAAAAAGCAAAACAATTTCTCTTTTTTTGTGTGAAAAGCCTCATTTTAAAATTAATATATTAAAATATCATGTATTTTCCTTTTTTAAAATTTTATTTTGCTTTACAATACTGTATTGGTTTTGCCATACATTGACATGAATCAGCCACAGGTGTTCATGATTTCCCAATCCTGAACCCCCCTTCCACCTCCTACCCCATATATTCTCTCTGGATCATCCCCGTGCACCAGCCCCAAACTGGTGTATATATTTTCCTCAGGTGAGGTGTCTAGCTTGAAAATTTCCAGTCAGAATGGTCTAGCTTGGTAGCATCACTGCAGTCTAAGCCTACTTCCCTCCATTTAAAATTGCTTTATTTCATGAAATTGTTTGTAAAATATTAACAGGAATTTGGTAGCAATGGATATGCTGTACTATTCATCACATGACACAACTTACCATCTTTTTCAAAGAGGTGAATAAAAATATGTCAATGTTGCAAAAAAACACAGGTATCTGAGAAAATATGCACATTTTTTAGTAGAATTGACAGTAGTCACTGCTTTATGCATTGATAAATGACATTAAAGTCCTCTTATGGTCCCTTTTACTTCCTGTAACTATGTTTCTAAGATCTATAACACTGTTCAACCGCCAACCATTCTGTCTATTAAATGCTGGGTGACAGATATATTACTATTGTTCTTTATCAATGAAAGAGCTGCCTTTTAGTTTCTTAAAATCAGGCTCTGACATTCGCTTTCAAGGTTGTTGGATTTTTTATTGTTATTTTTCAAACAGGTTAAGGAAGAACTCTTTTTTTTTCCCCTAAAAGCTATTCTTAGCATGGTTACTGGTTTCACCAAAGTCCCATATTATGTTGCACTTTATTGAATAAGGTTGAATAATGCATTGCACTCAAGAAGGTTGTATTGTGGTAGAAACATTCTATTTGCAAATACTTTTGTAATGCTCTTTTTGCAATTCTTCAAAAAGAAATGAGGAATGTATAATAAGGGCAAGTCTCTAGGAAACTAAACTCTAAAGTCTCCGTTTATACAATTATCCCTCAGACATTCCTAAAAGCTCAGAAAACTTTATTTATGAACAGACTACATCCACCTTAGCTATTTGCAGGATAGGATTAACAAGAGAACTCATACCCATAAAGACGCTGGGAGACTGAATAAGAGTATTACTAATAATCTTTGCAAAAACTCCTTTAGTTATTTGGGAAAAAAAGAGTGCCATTTAAATTCGTGAGGTTATTATGAAGGCTTGTGCTTGGGGAGCAGGTAACTGTCCTTGTTAGTTAGTCCTTGAATTCTTCTTTATCATCAAAGTCTAAGCACTGGAATCATTTTTCAAATTTGTTTCTGTTTTGTGCTAGGGAGTTTTCAAAAGTAGCAAATACTAATTATAGGCCTTGATATATTGCAGAAAAGAAGTTTAAATATAGTGACCCAGAAGACAGGTCCCAGTCTACTTTATATACATTAACTGCCACTGTCAAGAAGGGAGATTTTCATACAAATTTCAGGTGAAAGCATGGATGGCCATAAACTATATTTTAACTCAGGTCTTCATATCATCTATTCTATTCCTAGTACAAAAGGATAATAATGAATCGAAGGGCACTTCATGCCCAAAGTTTAAGGATATTCTCACATCTCTCTGTAGCTTCTATAATTAGATAGATAGTGATGTTTGCAAAGAGTGAAGTACGAGACTGAGAGAGTAAATTTGCTGATACAAATGAGAGTTAATTGTAAGTCTGAAAAACAAGGGACTGAGAGCTGTCAAAATGTAAAACTAAAATCTGATAAATAATAAAATAATGCACATCTCTAAGGTATTCATTGTGAAACGTAGGACTAGTCAATCAATTTTGGCTTCTAAAAATATAAACACTTAAAAATTTCAGTTTAACTGAAGATTTCCTTAAAAAACAACTCTGAAGTTTTTCATATAGTCAGGCATTAAAGCTGTTTTTCTTATTCTATTTTAAATAGGCTACTGTTGACTTTGGAAAAGTTCTTCCATTAAAATCTAATATACTTGGATTTGCAATAATTATGTTTCTGCCAAAGTGTGCAAAAGACAGTATTCTGAACAGTGTATTACATCACTTCATACTGAGTGAAAGTCACAGAATGACCAGCATAGCATCTTCTGGAAATATAGCATTTGTACATAAGATTGATAGCAAAGCAGACATAAATATATATTCTCTTAGGGAATTAAGGTATCCGTAATACAGTCTGAGAGAAAGATAAACAGTTGCAGAACCTGACAAATTTTTTCTGACAAGCATATGATGAAATATAAGAAAGTTTGTCGAGGTCAAAAGGCCAATACCTCCCTCAACAAAACCAAATAACACAGGAAAATAGATAGACTACCACTAGTCTAAATTTATCTGATTATTTTCGAATCTTCAAAACCAATTTAGCAACTTCATTGTCCTGAAAGTGAATATTCAGGACATTATTATACTCAGGCATACTCAGGATTTTACCTGATAACCGATCTTAAGAACTCTTACAATAATTCCTGGACTTCATCCTAATAATTAGGAACAGGCAACACTCTCAAGGTCATTCATGTTCTCTTACTGAATGTGGAGAATGTATGAATCTGGGAAAATATAGGCTGATCTGACCAATGCTTTTGAGTTCAATATCTAAGCTGAGCTACATAATTTCTGTAGAGAGCATCTGGATAATGCTCTCAGCTCTGGATAATGTACTCAGTTTACACATTTGAAAAATCTCCTGATCTCAGGAAACTTGAGAGCTTATATTTTAATTCAATGTCACATTTGGGCAACTAGGTATCACTGATCACAGGTTCTGCCAAACATGCTACATATTAGTCATTTTATGATGTAATTTTAAAAATGACAAATTGCAGATATAATATATGTAGCAACACCCCTACTTCTATGGATTGTGAAGTTTAAGCCTCTTATACTCTCTTGTGAGCTTTTTATAAATTCTTCATCCATATTGAACTATACATCAAATATTAAAGTTCCAAGTGAAGTAGGACCTTAGATGTGTTTGTAACCTGTAAATTGTAATAAATATATCAGTGGTTTGGGCTTTATATCTTCTGATCTTATTTTGTATATTCTGTTTAATCTAGTAACAATAGAAATTATTAGGGTATGGTCTTCTTTCTGTCACCTCTGAGCGGCCTTTAAATAGATTGATATTCTTCACTTTGGCCAAATTCATTTCTTGTGAGAGAATTTTTTCTTTGTATTAATAAACAGACAGCTGCTTCTAAGAATTACTTTTATTCTGCTATAATTATTGCTGCTTACCTTCTTATTCTAGAATAGATATATAGGGATTTGAGATTAACAAACTAAAATGAACAGAATATTTTCCAATTAAAATAGTATCATGGCACTCACTGATATGTACAAGTTTTATAATTATGATATCAGGTATATATAGAAAAAGCAGTCTTTCAGCATCATTGGGTGCTTGTTTTTAAAGCATAGTTTTTGTTATGCATTTTTTTTTTAAATATAAGAATTCTCAGGTTATCAGCCTCACTGTTTCATCAACCTCATTTCTGAAACTGCAATTTTAATGTGTTAGAAACTCATTCTCCTGTACCCACTCCACACATTTTCTCCCAATACTTTTCCTCTACTCTTATCTCAGTATTTTCTTATATTGATATTTAATTGATTATATTTTAATTGATATTATGGGCTTGATAAACTAATAAATGCTGTTCTCAACATATTATTAAAACTAAAGGCACTGGTTTTGAACAATATCACCAAGCATGTAAACATGATAATTCAGAAGAGTTTTTAGAAACACCTGTCACTACTTCCAAATTTCCATAATTTCCAGTGGTGTAAATAGCCTCTCAGTGGAAGCTGATATCGTAATGCTACTTCTCAGCAGTAGCTCTAGACTGATGATGTGAGAAAGACATAAGAGTATGCAGAAACTATTGGAATGCATTAAACCACTTTGGGATAAAATAGAAAAACACCAAATAATAGAACTCTTCTATTACAGGCTTCAAAATACCTTTCAAAAATATTCTGATATTTTCACTTCTTCTTCACAGATATTTTAAAATTATATATGAATTATTATTTTTCTCAAAATATATTTCTATCTTCTAAAGCTGCTGGTCTCAATATAAAATTAAAAACAAATTAGACCAAAATTTTTTTAATATATTAGTAGATGCTAACAAGACTTC
>SJYT01042474.1:327267-357165 GCA_006410635.1 Cephalophus harveyi
ACTGATAACTAAACATTTTATAACTGAAACTAATGTAATTTGTCAATTATATCTCAATAAAAAAATAAAACAGAGGCATGCAATAAAAGCACAAATTTAGGAAACTAAAGGTTTACCTAATGAGACATTCTAATGTTGCTGGCAGAAAAACTAGCAACTTTGATCACAATTGTAAATTTTGTATTTACTGCTTGAATACTCATTCTAAAATGTAAAAGAGTTACCTTCAGTATCACTGAAAGTTCATATAAACTCCATTATCTCTTCTGCCCTCCTCTATTTTCTATCCTGATTCATTTACCTTCATATCAACACATATTACATAATGTTTGCTTTATTTTCTGTATTCTTCAGTATTCAAGAAAGCAGGAAATTTGTTGATAATTACTGTGTATTATGGTACCCTGGAAATAATATTTGGATGAATAAATGGATTCTCTGGTTGAAGCAATTCATTCATATGTCAGTATGACAATTGTTTCATATTATATTTTGTGTAAAAATGGTATGTTCTTTATTTTAAAAGTGCATTTATTTATGTAAAACTGAAGATTCTTTCTCCTTTCCAAGACAATCAAAAACAATGCAGAAATAATAGATAGTGATAGTGACAGTGTTAGTTGCCCAGGCATGTCTGACTTTTGGTGACCCCTTGAACTGTAACCTGCCAGACCTTTCTGTCCATAGAATTCTCAAGGCAAGAATACTTGAGAGGGTTGCCATTTCTTACTCCAGTGGATCTTTCTGACCCAGAGATCAAACCCTGGTCTTCCTCATTACAGGCAGAATCTTTACCATCTGAGCCACCAGATCCAATTAAAACAGATTGCCAAGTAGCACACACACTTGGCCATCTGGAGTAGCATTCACTGGATAAAATTTATGGACTCAGGATCAGTAACTGTTAACTCACACTTGACCATTACAACCTGGCAAATCAAAATAGGACTCTGGGAGAGTGATCTCAAACATTGAGATTTATGCTTCTTAAATGGCATGATGATGTGATCACTAATCTAGAGTCAGACATCTTGGAATGTGAAGTCAAGTGGGCCTTGGAAAGCATCACTACAAACAAAGCTAGTGGAGGTGATAGAATTCCAGTTGAGCTGTTTCAAATCCTGAAAGATGATGCTATGAAAGTGCTGCACTCAATATGTCAACAAATTTGGAAAACTCAGCAGTGGCCACAGGACTAGAAAAGGTCAGTTTTCATTCCAATTCCAAACAAAGGCAATGCAAAAGAATGCTCAAACTACTGCACAATTGCACTCATCTCACGTGCTAGTAAAGTAATGCTCAAAATTCTCCAAGCCAGACTTCAACAATACGTGAACCGTGAATCCCTGATGTTCAAGCTGGTTTTAGAAAAGGCAGAGGAACCAGAGATCAAATTGCCAACATCCTCTGGATCATGGAAAAAGCAAGAGAGTCCAGAAAAACATCTATTTCTGCTTTATTGACTATGCCAAAGCCTTTGACTGTGTGGATCACAGTAAACTGTGGAAAATTCTGAAAGAGATGGGAATACCAGACCACCTAATCTGCCTCTTGAGAAACCTGTAGGCAGGTCAGGAAGCAACAGTGAGAACTGGACATGGAATAAGTGAGTCTGAGTGAACTCTGGGAGATGGTGATGAACAGAGAGGCGTGGCATACTGCAATTCATGGGGTCGCAAAGAGTCGGACACGACTGAGTGACTGAACTGAACTAAGTGGCATGACTGGGAAGCATTGGCCTTTCTTGCTATTGAGAACGTGTGTAAGAATGCAATAGCAAATGGCCTGATAGAAACTTGGTTTTCCACCATCCTGTCTACTCAGTAGACCCTGGGAAGTAGCACTGTTGTAATCAGGGGTTGGTGTTCCACAGATATTCTGATAAGACAGTGGTAGAATCTGCCACATCTCCTTATCTCCTGGCAAAATAAGAGATAAACTGTACTATGGAGGTATCAACATTCATGTATGGTTTCTTTGTTGCTTTAATGTCTCAAAATCCTTTCCATAGAGTATAGCCTAAGGGTAAATTTTAGACAAATTAGTCCTTATCTATCAGTAAAACATAAAATAGGAATATATTACTACCCAGGAAACAAGGAATGTAGATTGTCAAAGACAGATGAGATCTGAAATAGAAGGAGTCAGAAAACAGAATTTTTTTTCCAAATATTGCAGTCTATGTATGAAAGAAACTTTATGGAATTTTTCCAAATCTGCATAAGACTTAACAATTTGCACTAAATTATTAATAATGTGTTGGGAGGGTAAAAAATAATTTTCTAAATTACTATTAATGAAAGAATTTTGATATACCATGCTAGAGGAAAATATAAATGACGTTTCTTTTCTCTATAGATAGTATAATATCTGGGATTTCTTTGGAAGGAATGATGCTAAAGCTGAAACTCCAGTACTTTGGCCACCTCATGAGAAGAGTTGACTCATTGGAAAAGACTCTGATGCTGGGAGGGATTGGGGGCAGGAGGAGAAGGGGACGACCGAAGATGAGATGGCTGGATGGCATCACGGACTTGATGGACGTGAGTCTGAGTGAACTCCGGGAGATGGTGATGAACAGGAAGGCCTGGTGTGCTGCGATTCATGAGGTCGCAAAGAGTCGGATACGACTGAACTGAACTGAATAATATTTAGTCAAAACTTTAAAAGAGTATTTTCGAGATATAGGAAACTATTAAATAATCTCTGTATCTTAATTTTATGGGTTTTGTGAGTTTGTGGAATTTGTAACCTTACCATTTGCAATTTACCATATCATTTCATTTTACATATTAATATTTATATATAATTTTATAATTTAATTCTGTCTTTACTTTTCCAAAGGGAATTTTCTCAAACCTGGTTGGTTTATCCTATTATTAAAGTGTTTTAAAAATATAAATTTTAGTTCATCTGTAGCTAAAATTGCTTCCAATTTGCATTTAATAAAACTCTTGGTTAGCACGAGTCAAATTTCAATAGACAAGACTATGTGGACACATATTTTATTCAATAATTTCTAATATCTCTTCTCCCCAATGGAATGCAACATCTCTTAATGCACAGTCACCTTGAAATTCAACCTGTAGTTTTCTATTTCATCTAAGATAAGGAATAGGGCTGTCATATATATCACCTTCAACCTGCCTTAGCATAAAGGATAAAGGTTATATCCTCTTGGAAATGAAATTGTCAAATTTCAAAGTTAAGTTTAATTATCTCTGAAAAGAGAATTCCATAAATGGGCAATCTATAGTAGTGAAATTCACATATAGAATTATAAACAGTTATGCTTTTTAAATCATCACTGAAGCAGCACATAATCTTGTATAATTTTTAGAAGAATAACACAGAAAGACAATACATGAAATTCATGAATATGCAAGCAATTTATTCAGAGAACCATCATTTGAAATACATGAACATGTCTTCCCTTCTTCAATATACACTTTTGGTTGAAAGCATAAGTATAAAAATGACTGACTACAGAACATTTTGTATTTCAGGTTAAATAGCAAACTGTTGGTCATTCTTTATCTAAGAATTCTACAACAAACTATAATAATTTTTCTGTTTTTATATTGAGTAGGATTTTAGGAAATTAACTGATTTCTAGTTCACTCCATGGGTCTCTTTGCTTCCTCAAATGGAGTCCTAGAAACTAAAGATGTCTGATGTCTGAGGGTACCCCATGATTTAGCTCCTTTGCCTTAGTTGCCTTCCCAAATCATTGCCTATTTAGGGTGTCATCTTTCAATTAAGACAGTTTTTTTGATATCCATGAACCACTATATATTCAGATTAGCCAAAAAATTATCAAAAAAGGAGGAGACCCTTATAGGATCCCTTGGAATTTCAATATTTGATGAAAATAAATGGAATAAATAGGGATGTAAGAACTTTTCAGCTCATGGATGCCACTGGAACAGTGTGCTTTACTTAGAGTACCTAGAGTCTTGAAAATCCCCTTGCCTAAGATTAGTTATAATTATGACCCAACTGTTAAACCTGGTGTTGTTTTCTTCCTTGATTTAATTGCTTAAGCAACTGTGACAGTTTTTAATTCCTATGGGGAATGATTAATGAAGAAACCTTGTATTATCTACCATCTCAAACAGTTCAATTCAAAAATACATTATTGCAAATCAAAACCAAAATGAAATACCATTCAGGCCAGTCCGAATGGCTGCTGTCCAAAAGTCTACAAGCAATAAATGCTGGAGAGGGTGTGGAGAAAAGGGAACCCTCTTACACTGCTGAAGGGAATGCAAACTACTACAGCCACTATGGAGAACAGTGTGGAGATTCCTTAAAACACTGGAAATAGAACTGCCATATGACCCAGCAATCCCACTGCTGGGCATACACACCGAGGAAACCAGAATTGAAAGAGACACGTGTACCCCAATGTTCATTGCAGCACTGTTTATAATAGCCAAGACATGGAAGCAACCTAGATGTCCATCAGCAGATGAATGGATAAGAAAGCAGTGGTACATATACACAATGGAATATTACTTAGCCATTAAAAAAATACATTTGAATAAATTCTAATCAGTTGGATGAAACTGGAGCCTATTATACAGAGTGAAGTAAGCCAGAAATAAAAACACCAATACAGTATACTAATGCATATACATGGAATTTAGAAAGATCTAACGGTCAGCAATACGTGAACCGTGAACTTCCTGATGTTCAAGCTGGTTTTAGAAAAGGCAGAGGAACCAGAGATCAAATTGCCAACATCCGCTGGAGCATAGAAAAAGCAAAAGAGTTCCAGAAAAACATCTGTTTCTGCTTTATTGACTATGCCAAAGCCTTTGACTGTGTGGATCACAATAAACTGAGGAAAATTCTGAAAGAAATGGGAATACCAGACCACCTGACCTGCCTCTTGAGAAATTTGTATGCAGGTCAGGAAGCAACAGTTAGAACTGGACATGGAACAACAGACTGGTTCCAAATAGGAAAAGGAGTACGTCAAGGCTGTATATTGTCACTACCTATTTCAACATTATTTGTGTTTCACACTTTTTGAACTCGTATACACAAAACTGTACTTGTAAGCAACCTTCGCTTTCTCAGGAATTGTTTTATTAGGTATTTAAACCAAAATAGTTGGAATTATCTTGTTTAATATTTTCGTTTATAGGTCACATCTAATCTGCTCTCTAATACTTCCAACTTTATTCCCAAAATATACCCAGAATCTGATCATTTTTCAGAACTTAGACTTATGTACACCTCTTATGACCAACCTAGATAGCATATTAAAAAGCATAGATATCATTTTGCCAACAAAGGTCCATCTAGTCAAGGCGATGGTTTTTCCAGTGGTCATGTATGGATGTGAGAGTTGGACTGTGAAGAAAGCTGAGCTCTGAAGAACTGATGCTTTAAGCTGTGGTGTTGGAGAAGACTCTTGAGAGTCCCTTGGACTGCACGGAGATCCAACCAGTCCATTCTAAAGGATACCATCCTGGGTGTTCATTGGAAAGACTGATGCTGAGGCTGAAACTCCAGTACTTTGGCCACCTCATCCAAAGAGTTGACTCATTGGAAAAGACTCTGATGCTGGGAGGGATTGGGGGCAGGAGGAGAAAGGGACGACAGAAAATGAGATGGCTGGATGGCATCACTGACTCAATGCACATGAGTTGAGGAAACTCCGGGAGTTGGTGATGGACAGGGAGGCCTGGCATGCTGCGATTCATGGGGTCGCAAAGAGTCAGACACGACTGAGTGACTGAGCTGAGCTGAACGATAACCCTATATACAAGACAACAAAAGAGACACAGATGTATACAACAGTCTTTTGAACTCTGTGGGAGAGGGCAAGGATGGGACGATTTGAGAGAATGGCATTGAAACAAGTATATTATCATATGTGAAACGAATCGTCAGTCCAGGTTCAATGCATGATACAGGATGCTCAGGGCTGGTGCACTGGGATGACCCAGAGGGATGGGATTTGGAGGTAAGTAGGAGGGGAGTTCAAGATGATGAACACATGTACACCTGTGACAGATTCATGCCAATGTATGGCAAAACAAATACAATATTGTAAAGTAATTAGCCTTCAATTAAAATAAATACATTTATATAAAAAATGAATAATACCTTCATGTCTTTCTTATATTACAATTTAATGAACTATAAGACAATTTACTCTGTTTGAAAGAACATTTATTAATGAATTTCAAGTAGAACAGGAATAAAAAAATTTATTTATGTTTGTTACTTGTTAATATATTCACCATTTTTTATTTTCTTATGGCACATAACAGTCTTACCTCCCCAAGTGACACTACGTTATGAGATCAGACAGCTTAATATTAAGGCAAATTCCTTCTGGATTCCTCAAGCTAGCAACTGTAACTAATTCTTTACCAAAGATCAGAAGAGTATTAATTATTTGGCACAAATGGTTAGACTAGAAGATTTGGGTCTTCACAGATGTCCCGGAAATTGAACCCATGAAAGCATTCCAAGAAGTTCAGTAAGATGATTCTCTATCAGAAAATAAACTTAGACATTGAGTACATCAATAATTGCTAATACAAAGTATCCAAGAAAAAGTTTTCTTAGATGAGATTGCTCAAACTGGTCTACAGAGGAGCAGGCTACTTTCACATTCTACAAATTAACTTTCTTATAAACTATTAATCTTAAGTGTTCATTTTATTCAGAAAAGTGACTCCATGGACTGTAGTCCACCAGGCTCCTCTATCCATGGGATTTTCCAGGAAAGAATACTGGAGTGGGTTGCCATTCCCTTCTCCAGGGCATCTTCCTGACCCAGGGATTGAACCCTGGTCTCCTGTATTGCAGGCAGATTATTTACTATCTGAGCCACTAGAGGCCATAATTCTTCTCAGACACTTTAAATAACTCACCAGGTGCCCTAGAAATAAGTCTGGACTGATTCCCAGGGCATCTCAATTGATCAAAATCCTGGAGATTTGTATAGCTTACCATTATGAACTTTTCAGAAAACATAGTCTTTTCTTCAATGAATGTTTTCTTTTTCACATTTATTACCAGTGAAAATGTCTATCTCAAAATATATGTCACAAACTCGATTTATTTTAGTTATAGGATACTTTGAAACATAAAACTGCTAAAGCAATTTTTATAGTCTGAAATAATTTTATATTATTTCACTAATATCAGAAAATTTTCAGTCATATAGAAGGTAAAGTTATATCTTGAAAACTCTCAATCACTATAGCAATGACAGAGAACTCTAACTCAATTACCACAGATAAATGCTTGTATACTTTTTTTAAAGGGTTGCAGTATTTTAGTGTATTATTTAGATGTGTATAAGAGACAGGTTATAATTATGACCCAACTGTTAAACCTGGTGTTGTTTTCTTCCTTGATTTAATTGCTTAAGCAACTGTGACAGTTTTTAATTCCTATGGGGAATGATTAATGAAGAAACCTTGTATTATCTACCATCTCAAACAGTTCAATTCAAAAATACATTATTGCAAATCAAAACCAAAATGAAATACCATTCAGGCCAGTCCGAATGGCTGCTGTCCAAAAGTCTACAAGCAATAAATGCTGGAGAGGGTGTGGAGAAAAGGGAACCCTCTTACACTGCTGAAGGGAATGCAAACTACTACAGCCACTATGGAGAACAGTGTGGAGATTCCTTAAAACACTGGAAATAGAACTGCCATATGACCCAGCAATCCCACTGCTGGGCATACACACCGAGGAAACCAGAATTGAAAGAGACACGTGTACCCCAATGATATATTTATTTATAAAACCTTAACTTTCCAAATGCAATCTAATATACTGCAGGAAAATTTACTGGACTCAGATTTAATACTGGTAGATTCTAGTTCAAGTTTTTCAATTGAAAGATTAAACAAAACACAGGATATGCAACTATTTAGAATATTCAATAAAATGTCTCATGCAACCATTTAAATTAGGAACCATCTACACACCAGCAAAAATAGTTTCCTTTTTAATATGTATATAAATATATCTATTAGTACTTGAATCCTAAAATATTTTGAATCTATAGGGATAATTCCTAGACTCCAAGTAAACTGTGAGGCCCAGGGGAAGGAATACTCAGCAGATGGCTACATAAACATGCTCAGATAGTTGAGTAGTTCCTTTCCATTGCCATCTGCCACGTAATCCTCTCAGAGATTGAAATTTTTCAACTATAAAATGTTTTGCCAAGATCTGAGAATGCCTATCAGCCCAAATAACAGGTAAGAAGAATTCTTAAATGAATGAAAAGACTCTAAAATGTTTTTAATATAAATTTTCTGGAAAAATTAATATACTTTAAATTAATTAAATGTGTCACTATGTCAAGCTTTAGGTAGAATAACTACATTTACATTTACATAGCCATCTGCTAGTATTTGCATAGTCATACTTCCTGGGTTGCAAAACTAACTCCACAATGATCACAGTATTTCTCAGTGCACTTGCACACCTGTCAATCAGTTCTAGTCTCTAAATATTCCAAAAACAAAGTTAGGAGAAATTAACTTATAGTTGTCTCAGTTTATCAGAAATGATCTACATTTCCTCTCAATGGTAAAACAACATTTTGAATCCCTTATTACACACATTTTAAAAATTAAAGATGTTAAGACTGTTCCTAATATTTGTTTCTACAACTTTTTAAATTAAGGAAAAAGCACGATATTTCTTTTAGTGTGAATTAAATATTAAGAAAAATTCATAATGATTGCTATGAAAAAGTGTTTTTGATATCTATTATATCATCTACTCAATATACATATAATCTATTTCCCTATAACGCAAGTATAAGTGCAAACATATATAAACATTTACTTTGTAGAACTAATCAAGAATATGATTTTGACTGTTCTAAAACCACAAACTCCTAAACAGCAGATTTATATTTAAGAGTGTGTGTGTGTGTGTGCGTGTGCACATGTGCACAAAATGCAAACACTGTTCAGTAATTATTTGATATATATTTATTTATTGTGAAATTGAATGATATATGGATAAAGAAGGATTTGCAATGGAAATGAGAAAATAGTTTGAACTGGTGCAATGTAGCTAAAGGAGTATTTAAAAATACATTTAGAGGTTTGATAACTGTATAAAAAATAAGAATAGTAATAAAAGCAATGTAAAAAGATAAGATTGCATTAAAATCAAAGAAAGTAAGATGAAGCAAAGTAAGCATATAAGAAAAAGTCTCAGAAATCAAAAAGTCTATTATTAAATGAAGTAATAAAATAATAACCTCTCAGAAATTTGCTCAATTAAAAAAAAGGAAAATATAGGCTATAAATATAAGGACTGTCTCTTATACACATCTCTTTCATGGCTATAAGAAAAACTGTTTAGCACATAAACAGAAAAATTGTTGTTACATACCTTTCAAAGAATTTATCTATATCTAAAACCCTTCTGAAAGACAATTTTCTAGGCCTAGAAGGGTAAATTTTTCCTAATATTTGAGTACTAAATATTGTCAATTTTGTATAATTTCTTCTAGATAATAAATAAAAAGACAGTAGTTTCCATCTCATTTTATGAGGCCAGGCAAAATTCAGGCTTCATAAATCAAACTTGAAAAAGGACATTAGAAAAGGTAAAATTATAGGGTAACATCTCCAATAAACTAGTCATAAACATCCCAAACAAAATAATTAAAAATTAAATTAAATCCAGACATGTAGAATAATAATAAAAATGAATCAAAGCAATTAATCCAATCAATAGATAAAGAAAATATACAACTCAATAGGCAGAAAAGTAAACACTTGCTGTCTCTTATACACATCTAGATGTGTATAAGAGACAGATTCAGGCCAGTCCGAATGGCTGCTGTCCAAAAGTCTACAAGCAATAAATGCTGGAGAGGGTGTGGAGAAAAGGGAACCCTCTTACACTGCTGAAGGGAATGCAAACTACTANGAAAAGTAAACACTTGTTTATATAAGAAATTATAAACATGTAGGAATTGAGTGACACATCATTAATTTAATAAAGAGAATAAGCAGAAGAGTAGTTTATGGCAACATACTTAGTTGTGAAATACTGCACATTATCTCCCTGAGTTCATGAACAAGACAAGAGTTGATTATTATTGCTTCTATTCAAATTATACTGAATGTCTTTAAAGAAAGAAGAAAAACACACAGAAAAACTGATAAAGAAGAATGAATATTTAATCTTTCATTACAAATGAAGTGATTTGGTAATAAATAATTCAAAAGAGTCTACAAACTTTAAAAATTAATGTCAATTTACCAAAGTCACTGAGCAATATACAAAAACATTTGTCTCTGTTTATATTAAGAGCTAACTATTAGAAAGATATCATTGATTTAAATGAAGCAAACAAAACCAAGTGCTAAAGTGCTATCTTAAAGCTACAAAGTATTTCAGAAAAATTGAGAAAGGCCAACAGAAATGGAGGTGGACTTCCCAGATAGCTCATGGGTAAAGAATCTGCCTGTCAATGAAGGAGACACAGGAGATGTGGGTTCAATCCCTGGGTCATGAAGATCTCCTGGAGAAGGAAATGGCAACCCACTGTAGTCCTGTTGGACTGTAACCCTTCAGGCACCTCTGTTCATGAGATTTTCCAGGAGATACTGTTTGAGTGGGTTGCCATTTCTTTTTCTAGGGCATCTTCCCAACCCATGGATTGAAACCATGTCTCTTTCATCTCCCACTTTGGCAGGTAAACTCTTTACCACCAATGCCACCTGGAAAGTTAAATCTAGCAATTTATCTCAAACTACTTATTTGCCTGTGTGGTTTAATGTGGGTCATGTTTTCTTTTTTTTTTTTTTGGTTGTTGTTGTTGTTTTCTTTTTGCTTTTAACTTGCATATGTCTAAATAATTCAGTACTCACATATTTCAAGAGCAACAGTTCTACACCAAATTGCAGAGGTATCTGTGCCAAAACAGGATTTCCCTGGTGGCTTAGTAGTAAAGAATCTGCTTGCAATGCAGGAGACCTGGGTTTGAACCCTGAGTGGGAAAATCCCCTGGAGGAGGAAATGGCAATGCACTCCAGTATTCTTGCTTGGGAAATCTGATGGACAGAGGAGCACAGTGGGCCACAGTGCATGGGGTCACAAAGAGTCAGACATGACTTAGTGACTAAACCACCACCACTATCTGTGCCACAAACAGTATTGCCCACTACTTGGGCAACATTGAGCAGACTTTTCTTTAGGTTGTGTTGACAGATAAAAGCCTAAATAAGGGAATTTGAACCCTAGCATCCTAGCAAACAATAGAAACGTTGACCTTTCTGAGGAATATTGATAAACTAGTTTTATAAGTAGTCATTAGCTATATGGTGTGGATTTAAGGGTAAAAGACTAGATGAGGATTGAAGGGGCCATTTTATTCAGTTCGTCTTCATTTACTCACCCTTATATCTGTTTTGCTTTTCATAATTTCTTCCTTAAGACTCTGTACTCAGTCTCCCTATGACTGTACTTTCGTTTCCATTGCAACATTCTAGGGACATATTTGGATTATAACCCCTTCCCTCTAGATTGCAGATAAAGACTCTCTTTATGTGAGTATTGAATTATTGAAAATCATTGTATTGATATAAATCTTTGAGCTTTTGAAAACATAATTCCTTCTCACTATTACTGCAGTAAAATTGTTTTAGAGATTCAAAGTTGAAAAAAATATGACATTCAACTGAACCACATATTTTTTATAAGCACACTACTAAATGCAAGTAAATTATCATATGTATGTGTCAATTTTCCTTGATATATTGCATAGCAAAACACATTTGAACTGTTTGAAAGATGAAAACTGGACATTGATAGTATTGCTAATATATGACTCATGCAACATTTCTAACAAAAATGAAAAAGAAAACACTATAGATGTATAGACCTAGAAGGGTAACAATATACATATTTGACCATGACCTTGTAACTAAACTAAAATTATATCAAGAATTTTTTGCTCATTTATTTCAACTTGGAATAAGACTATTCATAGTAGAAAATTTCAAAAATAAATTTAACCACATCTAACTTATAAAAAATGAGTTTTATTAATACAATTTCAACATAATTTATAAATGTTTATGTATTTATAAACAAATGTTTCCCTCTGATTCATTGTAGTTAACAATATTTTATTAAGAGAGAGTGTGGGACATTTCTCAAAAGACAACATACAGATGGCTAACAAACACATGAAAAGATTCTCAATATTGCTCATTATTAGAGAAATTCAAATCAAAACCACAATGAGATATCACCTCACACTGGTCAGAATGGCTATCATCAAAATGTCCATAGACAATAAATGCTGGAGAGGGTGTAGAGAAAAGGGAACACTATTTTACTGTTGGTGGGAATGTATATTGATACAGCCACTATGAAAGATGGTATGGAGATTCCTTAAAAGACAGCAAAAGAGACACAGAGGTATAGAACAGTCTTTTGGACTCTGTGGGAGAGGGAGAGGGTGGGATGATTTGGGAGAATGGCATTGAAACATGTATAATATCATATAAGAAAAGAATCGTCAGTCTAGGTTCGATGCAGAATACAGGATGCTTGGGATGACCCAGAGGGATGGTATGGGGGCTGTCTCTTATACACATCTTCAATTTTGTATAATTTCTTCTAGATAATAAATAAAAAGACAGTAGTTTCCATCTCATTTTATGAGGCCAGGCAAAATTCAGGCTTCATAAATCAAACTTGAAAAAGGACATTAGAAAAGGTAAAATTATAGGGAGTGCTGCGATTCATGGGGTCGCAAAGAGTCGGACACGACTGAGTGACTGAACTGAACACATATGTATGGAATCTAAAAAAAATGGTACTGAAGAATTTATTCACAAGGCTGCAATGGAGAAACAGACCTAGAAATAGACTCATGGACATGGGGGGGAGGGAGGAAAGGGTGAGATGTATGGAAAGAATAACATGGAAACTTACATTACCATATGTAAAATAAATAGCCAAGGGGAATTTACTGTATGTCTCAGGAAACTCAAATAGCGGGGCTCTGTATCAACCTAGAGGGGTGGGATGGGAAGGGAAATGGGAGGGAAGTTCAAGAGGGAGGGGAAATATGTATACCTATGGCTGATTCATGTTGAGGTTTGACAGAAAGAAAACAAAATTCTGTAAAGCAATTGTCCTTCAATTTAAAAGAAAAAAGAGAGAGAGAGAGAGAGCTTGGGAGCTATTTATCTTTTGAAATGCTTTATTTCAACATACTTTTTTTTCATTAAATAAATTTTTTAGAGCCATTTTAGGTTTGCAACAAAATTGAGAGGGAGGGACAGAAATTTCCTATGTACTCCTTGCCTCTGTACATGCATGATCTCCTCAACAGTCAGCATTACTCACAAAAATTAGTCGAATTTTTTTTTTTTTCTTTTTTAGCAAGGATGAACTTACTTGGACATGACATAGTCACTCAAAGTCCATAGTTTACCTTAGAGTTCACTCTTGGTGTTGTATNGTTTTGAAATGCATATACTTTAGATCAGTGATACAATGGACATGAACATGGGCAAACTTTGGGAGATGGTTAGGGACTGGAAGGCCTGCTGTGGTGCAGTCCATGGGGTCACAAAGAGTCTGACATGACTGGGTGACTGAACAATAATAACAACAATACATTAGATATTCATCTTTTACTGAACATATTATAATTGAAATTATAAAGAAGTTTTAGTATGAAAAACTAATGTTTAGTATTATACCTAAATTACTTACAATTGAGAACAAGTGAAAAGAAAATATCAAGTGTCCATACACAAGCTGAAGTCATAGTGCTACAATAAAATTTTTAAAAATATATGCCATGGAGGAACCTAAAAGAGATTGCTATAGTTGAGTTAGGAAAAATTTTAGGAGATGATATACTGGGATTAAAAAGATAACTAGTATTTGGAAAATGATTTAATAGAAAAGGATAATGGCTGTCTCTTATACACATCTAATTTTTATTAGAACCTATTAATATTTTAACATACTGCTTACTTTTTATTTGTGCAAACATGTTTGCTGCATTATTATTAGGAATTCATCATTAGAAACACTATTTTATCTATTTGATTTTTTTGATAAAAGAACACTGAGAAGTAAAAGGGAATTTTCAAAACTTTGTTTTTTTAGGAAAAATAAAGATTCTAATTAAACTTGAAGAATAATATGGTTTTGAAATGCATATACTTTAGATCAGTGATACAATGGACATGAACATGGGCAAACTTTGGGAGATGGTTAGGGACTGGAAGGCCTGCTGTGGTGCAGTCCATGGGGTCACAAAGAGTCTGACATGACTGGGTGACTGAACAATAATAACAACAATACATTAGATATTCATCTTTTACTGAACATATTATAATTGAAATTATAAAGAAGTTTTAGTATGAAAAACTAATGTTTAGTATTATACCTAAATTACTTACAATTGAGAACAAGTGAAAAGAAAATATCAAGTGTCCATACACAAGCTGAAGTCATAGTGCTACAATAAAATTTTTAAAAATATATGCCATGGAGGAACCTAAAAGAGATTGCTATAGTTGAGTTAGGAAAAATTTTAGGAGATGATATACTGGGATTAAAAAGATAACTAGTATTTGGAAAATGATTTAATAGAAAAGGATAATGGCTGTCTCTTATACACATCTAATTTTTATTAGAACCTATTAATATTTTAACATACTGCTTACTTTTTATTTGTGCAAACATGTTTGCTGCATTATTATTAGGAATTCATCATTAGAAACACTATTTTATCTATTTGATTTTTTTGATAAAAGAACACTGAGAAGTAAAAGGGAATTTTCAAAACTTTGTTTTTTTAGGAAAAATAAAGATTCTAATTAAACTTGAAGAATAATATGGTTTTGAAATGCATATACTTTAGATCAGTGATACAATGGACATGAACATGGGCAAACTTTGGGAGATGGTTAGGGACTGGAAGGCCTGCTGTGGTGCAGTCCATGGGGTCACAAAGAGTCTGACATGACTGGGTGACTGAACAATAATAACAACAATACATTAGATATTCATCTTTTACTGAACATATTATAATTGAAATTATAAAGAAGTTTTAGTATGAAAAACTAATGTTTAGTATTATACCTAAATTACTTACAATTGAGAACAAGTGAAAAGAAAATATCAAGTGTCCATACACAAGCTGAAGTCATAGTGCTACAATAAAATTTTTAAAAATATATGCCATGGAGGAACCTAAAAGAGATTGCTATAGTTGAGTTAGGAAAAATTTTAGGAGATGATATACTGGGATTAAAAAGATAACTAGTATTTGGAAAATGATTTAATAGAAAAGGATAATGGAAAGGTATAAAAGTTTTAAAACAATGAGGATCAAAGAGAAAATGTCAGTTTGACCTAGGGCACAATGAAAGTTAAAACTGGATCAATAGTATGTAGCCATCCGGTAATGGGGATTGAGGTGTGTATGGCTCAACTTTTGAAGCTTCAAATAAAGCCAGCAAGCAATGCAGTACTGTACATACATTTCAATGAAGAAAGCATAAAATCAGAAATCTGGGAATGAGAGAAAAGATATCAGGAAAACAGTAAGAAGTTATATTATCCCTCTTCTGGTAAGACATAATAAGGAAATCTAAGTCAGAAGTGACAAAGAGGATGGATAGAATTTATTGATCAGTTTGAAAAATATTGCTTATGAAGAATTTAAAATTTCTAAAACTGTATGAAATGTAGATAATGAGCAAAAAGGATGAGTCAAAAGTGTCTTCTACATTTTGAGCTTTTCTGATTAGGATACTGACTGTATAATTTATAGGGAGTTTAATTAGCTTCACAGTTGAAGTAGGTGAAACTGCTATTATCCCACATTGCATAGTTATTTTCATCATTACTGTTACAATTAATACTGTTACAATTTATGAATACTGAATATGAAAAAGTACATATAAAAATGCATTAAAATCTGTATCATTTTCCACATGATTGTAAAAAAAAAGGTTGAAAAGCAAAGGTGATGTGGAAAAATAATTATAAAGGTAACAAAAATAGGTTCTCACCTCATCACAACAAGTAAAATAAGTTCTATGATTAAACATTTAACTGTAGTAGAAAATAAAATTTAAAATCATTATAGAAAACTGCAATAAACGGAATGACATTTGACATACAATGCGTCAACATGGACAAAAATATTTTTAAAGAAAAAGTAAATAAACCAGGTTCTTTTTTCATAGTACAAATTCAAGGTAAGTTGTAAAGTTAATATTTAGAAGAATTCTTGTGCTTTTCCTCTCAGAATAAAACATCTCATAAAAATATTTCCTCTTTTATATTCAAGATTAAAAATTTACATTTTCAACAAGATTTTATAGTACATATCTTAAGTATTAGAAAATATCGTGAGTCTATACTTAAAATTTTAAGTCAATAATGTATTTACTTGCAGAATGCTCTTTGTCAAGGAAAAACAAGAGAGAGAGAGAGAGAAAGTAATAGAAATGAAAATACTAAGTTGTCATAGGTAAGTACTGGAATTATGGGTATATCACATTGTATCTCACTGTTATTATAATTCTTATCATGCTGCTCATTACCAGATTTACGAAGAATAGTATACATATTTGTAAGTTATTTTTGTATATCATTTCATTTGATTTTCATAAATCCAAGCATGATATAAATAATTCCCTGTTTTGCAAATGTGGAACAGAAGCATTGAAGAAAGAGTTTAATCTGACATGTGCTTAAATTCAAAACCCATGCCTATTCTGCTGCTTATCTCTGGTACTTTCCTCTTTCCTTTACCATGTATTTCTTACTGGTTCTATAAATACACATAACTGTATTTTGAATATGAAATATCTATCAAGTCTCTGAAATGGTCAAATACTCAGCATATAGCAGTAACAAAGAAGCACAAATGAAAAAATAAAACAATGCATTAAGAAAGCACTTGGAAAATGGAAATAAATGGGATGAAAAGGAACTCTGGAGGACAAGTGTGTGAAGCAATGATGATGAAGATTTATGCTGGATTGTATGGTAATCCTATTTTTAATATTTTGAGGAACTTGCATATTATTTTCATAGAAGCTGCATTTCTATAAATTTTACATAAAAAAATAATAAAAAATACCAGCAGGGTGGAGAAACACTAAATATGTATTAAATGATTTTGCTCTTTCAAAAATATCTATTGTAACTGAAGCTCTAAGGTAAGTTTGTAATTTTGTTTACCAAGCTACAAAATTAAAAGGAAAACAGTACTCTCAGCACTACTCTAAAAAATAATAATAAGTGTTTGAATTGAGTTTGTAAAGAGAAAGTTATGGGATTCTATTCCTGCTGCTGCTGCTAAGGAATAGTAATAGTAATACTAATAAGTCGTGTCCGACTCTGTGCGACCCCATAGACGGCAGCCCACCAGGCTCCCCCGTCCCTGGGATTCTCCAGGCAAGAACACTGAAGTGGGTTGCCATTTCCTTCTCCAATGCACGAAAGTGAAAAGTCAAAGTGAAGTCGATCAGTTGTGTCCGACCCTCAGCGACCCCATGGACTGCAGCCTACCAGGCTCCTCCATCCATGGAATTTTCCAGGCAAGAGTACTGGAGTGGGGTGCCATTGCCTTCTCCATACTATTCCTAGTTAATATAATCATTTGATAAATTATATTTCTCTGATGGTTAGAAAAGCCAAGAAATATTTACTCTTATTTTTTCACACTTTCAAATATAACATATAAACTGCTTTTTTTTTTCTAAGAAGAGGAATATTTCCATTTGAGTAATATTAAGTTTCCTACTCCATATATAAAAGATATCTTTCCACTTATTTAGATCTTTAATTCTGTTCAGTAATGTTTTGTATTTTTCAGCATACATGTACATATCTTTTGTTAAATTTACTCATGCTAAATTTAATTATTTTGATGTTATTATAGAGTATTTTAGTGTTAATCTTTGTCCTTAGTAGCTCAGTGATCTCCAACCCTTTGTAACCCCATGGACTGTAGCCTGCCAGGCTACAGCACAGTTCAAAAGCATCAGTTCTTTGGTGCTCAGCTTTCTTTATAGTCCAACTCTCACATCCATACAGACTGCTGGAAAAACCATAGCCTTGACTAGATGGACCTTTGTTGGCAAAGTAGTGTCTCTTCTTTCGAATATTAATATAGACAACTGGCATTTTTGTTCTTTGAATTATTTTTAAGAACTTTAAGGGAAGTGTCCATTTTCTTCATTCCTTATTATTTTTAAGAGAAAATTTTAGTCCCTTTTGTTTTCACTTATATACAGGGCATTTTGCCATCCAGGGTCTTATGTCCCTTCTCTGTGTTATATCCATTTAAGAGGTCAGGAGACTGGCAAGGAAAACCCAAGGCTTTAGCCGACAGGTGGGGAAGGGGGTTAGAAAGACTAAGAGAGGATCCCCTGGCACATCCACCTCCCAAGGTGGTAAGTGCCCAGCACTTTCCTGGAGCTGAAGCTCCCCAAGAAGTCAGCTTAGTGTCTTGTCNTAAGAGGTCAGGAGACTGGCAAGGAAAACCCAAGGCTTTAGCCGACAGGTGGGGAAGGGGGTTAGAAAGACTAAGAGAGGATCCCCTGGCACATCCACCTCCCAAGGTGGTAAGTGCCCAGCACTTTCCTGGAGCTGAAGCTCCCCAAGAAGTCAGCTTAGTGTCTTGTCCTTTGGACTCTAGGATGAAAGTTGCCATCTATGGGGTTGCACAGAGTCGGGCATGACTTAGCAGCAGCAGCAGCAGCAGAAACCTAAGTGACCAAAGTACTTTGAAATCTCTGAGATCAAGCCCTGAGCCTTTGGAGAGGGAACACTGACTCTAAGACTGTAGACTACAAGAGAACTAACCCCAAGGAGTTAGGGTAAGTGAGAATAACAAATGAAATAAAAATATAAACCCAATCATCAGCAGACAGGATTACCACCTAACTCAGCCTTGCCCTTTAGAGGAAAAATAAACAAACAAAAAAACTCAGCACAAATCTCACCCTATACACAAACCACTGAACCAAACTTAGGAGGGCAGAAACCAAAAGGAAGAAATAATTCAATCTTGAAGCCTGGGAAAAGGAGACCTCAAACACAATAAGTTAAAAAAAAAAAAATGAAAAGGCAGAGAAATGCTACACAAATGAAGGAATAAATAAGAAACACAGAAGTCCAAATAAAAGAGAGGAAATAGGCAAGCTACCTGAAAAAGAATTCAGAATAATGATAGCAAAGATGATCAAAAACCTTGAATAAAATAGAAAAAATTCAAGAATCAATTAACAATAACCTAGAATTAAAGAATAAATATGCAGAAACAAATCACACAATTACTGAAATTAAAAATACTCTGGTGGTGGTTTAGTCACTAAGTCATGTCTGACACTTGTGACCCAATGAACTGTAGCCTACCAGGATCCTCTGTCCATGGGATTTTCCAGGCAAGAATACTGGAATGGATTGCCATTTCCTTCTCCAGGGGATCTTCCCAACCCAGGAATTAAACCTGGGTCTTCTGCATTGTAGGCAAATTCTTTACTGACTGAGCTATCTGGAAGGAATCAATAACACAATATCTGAAGTAGAAGAATGAATCAGTGAGCTGGAAGTTACAATGGTGGAAATAATTTCTGAAGAGCAGAATAAAGTAAAAAGAATGAAAGGAACTGATGATAGTCTCAGAGACCTCTGGGACAATATCAAATGCACCAACATTTGAATTATAAGGGTCCCAGAAGATGAAGAGGAAAAAAGGGTATGTGAAAATTTTTGAAGAGATTATAGTTGAAAATCTCCCCAGCATGGAAAAGGAAATAGTCAATCAAGGTCAAGAGGCACAAAGAGTCCCATATAGGAAAAAACCCAAGGGGAAACATGCCAGAACACATACTAATCAAACTAACAAAGACTAAACACAAAGAAAGAATGTTAAAAGCAGCATGGAAAAGCAACAATAACATTCAAGGAAAACCCCATATGCTTAACAGCTGATCTTTCAGCAGAAACCCTTCAGGCCAGAAGGATATATTTAAAGTACTGAAAGGGAAGAATCAACAACTAAGATTATTATACCTGGCATGGACCTCATTCAAAATTAGTGGAGAAATAAAAAGCTTTTCAGACAAGCAAAAGTTAAGAGAATTAACTTTTGCTTATCTAAGTTAAGTACCACCAAACCAAACCTACAAAAAATGTTAAAGGGACTTCTATAGTCTAGAAGTATAAGAGAAGAAAAAAAAATCTACAAAGTCAACCCCAAACACTTAAGAAATGGCAATAGGAACATATATATCAATAAATACTTTAAATGTAAATTAAATGCACCAACCAAATGATACAGACTGGCTGAATGGAAACAAAAACAAGACCCATATATATGCTGTCTGCAAGAAACCCACTTCAGATGTAAAGACACATATAGACTGAAAATGAGAGGATGGAAAAAATATATTCCATGTAAATGGGAAGCAATAGAAAGCTGGAGTAGCAATCATCATATCAGACAAAATAGACCTTAACTAAAGAAGATTACAAAAGATAAAGAAGGACACTACATAGTGATCAAGGGATCAATCCAAGAAGAAGATAAAACAATTATAAATATTTATGCACCCAACATAGAAACACCTCAGTACATAAGACAAACACTAACAGACATAAAAGGAGAAACTGACAGTAACACAATAATAATAGGAGACTTTAACACCCCACTCACACCAATGGACAGATCATCAAAATAGAAAATTAATAAGGAAACATCAGTCTTAAATGATACATGAATCTCATTGATATCTTCAAAATATTCCTTCCAAATGCAGAAGAATACACCTTCTTCTCAAGTGCACATGGAACATTCTCCAGGATACACCATATCTTGGGTCACAAATCAAACCTCAGTAAGTTTAAGAAAATTGAAATCGTATCAAGCATCTTCTCCAACAACACTATGAGACTAGATACCATATACAAGGAAAAAACTTTAAGAAACACAAACACATGGAGAGTAAACAATACGTTTCTAAATAACCAACAAGTTACTGAAGAAATCAAAAGGGAAATAAAATATTTCTAGAAACAAGTGACAATGAAAACATGACAACTCAAAACCTATGGGATGCAGCAAAAGCAGTTCTAAGAGGGAAGTTTATAGCAATACATTCCTACATCAGGAAAGAAGAAAAACAATGAATAGACAGCCTAACTTTACACCTAAAACAACTGGAAACAGAAGAACAAAGAAACCCAAAATTAGTAGAAGGAAAGAAATCATAAAGATCCTAGCAGAAATAAATGCAAAAGAAA
Source organism: Cephalophus harveyi (assembly GCA_006410635.1). Classification (NCBI taxonomy): domain Eukaryota; kingdom Metazoa; phylum Chordata; class Mammalia; order Artiodactyla; family Bovidae; genus Cephalophus; species Cephalophus harveyi. The sequence goes on from SJYT01042474.1 coordinate 348,586, forward strand.
TGAAACAATAGTAAAGATTAATAAAACTAAAAGGTGGTTCTTTGAGAAGATAAACAGAATTAAGAAACCTTTAGCCAGACTCATCAAGAACAAAAGAGGGAATAATCAAATCAACAAAATTAGAAATGAGAAAGGAGAGGTTACAATAGGCAATGCAGAAATACAAAGGATTATAAGAGACTATTATGAACAACTATATAGCAACAAAATGGATAACCCCGAAGAAATGGACAGATTCTTAGAAAAGTTCAATCTTGCAAGATTGAACACAGAAGAGATAGAAATTATGAACAACCTAACTACAAACACTGAAATTGAAGCTGTGATCAAAAATCTCCCCCAAAACAAAAGCCCAAGACCAGATGGCTTTACAGGAAAATTCTATCAAACATTTAGAGAAGAGCTAATGCCTATCCTTCTAGAACTCTTTCAAAAATTGCAGAGTAAGGAACACTTCCAAACTCATTCTATGAGGCCATCATCACCATGATACCAAAACCAGTCAAAGACAACACACAAAAAGAAAACTACAGGCCAATATCACTGATGAACATAGATGCAAAAATCCTCAACAAAATTTTGGCAAACAGAATTCAGCCACACATCAAAAAGCTCATACACCATAATCAAGTTGGGTTTATTCAAGGATTCTTCAATATATGCAAATGAATCAATGTGATATACCATATTAACAAATTGAAAGATAAAAGCCATATGATAATTTCAATAGATGCAGAAAAACCTTTGACAAAATTAAGCACCCATTTATGATTAAAACTCTTCAAAAAAATGGTCATAGAAGAAAACTACCTCAATATAATAAAGGCCATATATGATAAACCTAGGGCAAACATTATCCTCAATGATGAAAAAATGAAAGCATTCCCCCTAAGATCAGGAATAAGACAAGGGTGTCCACTTTCTCTACTATTATTCAACATAGTTCTGGAATTCCTAGCTATAGCAATCAGAGAAGAAAAAGAAATAAAAGGAATCCAAATCAGAATACAAGAAGTAAAGCTCTCACTGTTTGCAGATAACATGATACTGTACATAGAAAACCCTAAAAATAATATCAGAAAATTCAGTTCAGTTCAGTTCAGTTCAGTCACTCAGTCGTGTCCGACTCCTTGTGACCCCATGAATCGTAGCACGCCAGGCCTCCCTGTCCATCACCATCTCCCGGAGTTCACTCAGACTCACGTCCATCAAGTCCGTGATGCCATCCAGCCATCTCATCCTCAGTCGTCCCCTTCTTCTCCTGCCCCCAATCCCTCCCAGCATCAGAGTCTTTTCCAATGAGTCAACTCTTCACATGAGGTGGCCAAAGTACTGGAGTTTCAGCTTTAGCATCATTCCTTCCAAAGAAATCCCAGGGCTGATCTCCTTCAGAATGGACTGGTTGGATCTCCTTGTAGTCCAAGGGACTCTCAAGAGTCTTCTCCAACACCACAGTTCAAAAGCATCAATTCTTTGGAGCTCAGCCTTCTTCACAGTCCAACTCTCACATCCATACATGACCACAGGAAAAACCATAGCCTTGACTAGACGGACCTTAGTCGGCAAAGCTAATGTCTTTGCTTTTGAAAATACTATCTAGGTTGGTCATAGATTTTCCTCCAAGGAGTAAGCGTCTTCTAATTTCATGGCTTCAGTCACCATCTGCAGTGATTTTGGAGCCCAAAAAATAAAGTCTGACACTGTTTCCCACTGTGTCCCCATCTATTTCCCACGAAGTGATGGGACTAGATGCCATGATCTTCGTTTTCTGAATGTTGAGCTTTAAGCCAACATTTTTGCTCTCCTCTTTCACTTTCATCAAGAGGCTTTTTAGCTCCTCTTCACTTTCTGCCATAAGGGTGGTGTCATCTGCATATCTGAGGTTATTGATATTTCTCCCGGCAATCTTCATTCCAGCTTGTGTTTCTTCCAGTCCAGCATTTCTCATGATGTACTCTGCACATAAGTTAAATAAGCAGGGTGACAATATACACCCTTGATGTACTCCTTTTCCTATTTGGAATCAGTCTGTTTTTCCATGTCGAGCTAATCAGTGAATTTATCAAAGTTGCAGGATACAAAATCAATACACAGAAATCACTTGCATTTCTATATACTAACAATGAAAAATCAGAAAGAGAAATTAAGGAATCAATCCCATTCACCATTGCAGCAAAAATAATTAAATAAACTTACCTGTGTGAAGTCGCTCAGTCATGTCCGACTCTTTGTGACCCCATGAACTGTAGCCTATCAGGTTCCTCCATCTATGGGATTTTCCAGGCAAGAATATTGGAGTGGGTTGCCACTTCCTTCTCCAGGAAATCTTCCGGACCCAGGGACTGAACCCAGGTCTCCTGCATTGTAGGCAGGCGCTTTACCATCTGAGCCACTGGGGAAGCTCAAACTTACCTAAGGAGACAAAAGAACTGTACACAGAAAATTATAAGACACTAATGAAAGAAATCAAAGATGACATAAACAGATGGAGAGATATTGCATGTTCCAGGGTAGGAAGAATCAATATTGTGAAAATGACTATACTATCAAACACAATCTACAGATTCAATGCAATCCCTATCAAATTACCATTGATATTTTTCAAAGAAGGAGGACAAAAAAAAATTCACAATTCATATGGAAACACAAAAGACCTCAAACAACCAAAGCAGTCTTGAGAAAAGAAGAATGGAGCTGGAAGAATCAACCTTCCCAACTTCAGATTATACTACAAAGCTACAGTTATCAAGATAGTATGGTACTGGCACAAAAACAGAAACATAGACCAATGGAACAGATATAAAGCCCAGAAATAAACCTATGCACCTATGGGTACCATATATTTGACAAAGAAGGCAAGAATATGCAATGGGGCAAAGACAGCCTCTTCAATAAGTGGTGCTGGGAAAACTGGACAACTACATGTAAAAGAATAAAATTATAACACTTCCTAACACCATACACAAAAATGAACTCAAAATGGATTAAAGACCTAAATGGAAGACCAGAAACTCTAAAACTCTTAGAGGAAAACAGGCAGAACACTCGATGACATAAATCAAAGCAAGAGCCTCTATGACACACCTCCTATAGTAATGGAAATAAAAACAAAAGTAAACAAGTGGGACCTGATTAAACTTAATATCTCTTGCACAGCAAAGGAAATTATAGGCAAGGTGAAAAGACAACCCTCAGAATGGGAAAAAATAATAGCAAATAAAACAGCTGACAAAGAATTAATTTCCAAAACATTCAAGCAGTTCATACAACTCAATGCCAGAAAAACAAACAACCCAGTCGAAAAGTGGGGAAAAGACCTAAAGAGACATTTCTCCAAATAAGATATACAGATGGCTAACAAACACATGAAAAGATGCTCAACACTGCTCATTATTAGAGAAATGCAAATAAAAACTACAATGAGATATTAACTCACACCAGTCAGAATGGCCATCATCAAAAAGCCTACAAACTCTAAATGCTGGAGAGGCTGTAGAGAAAGGGGAATGGTCTTGCACTGTTGGTGGGAATGTAAATTGATACAGCCACTATGGAAGACAGTATGGAGATTTCTTAAAAAACTCGTTCATTGCAACACTACTTACACTAGGTAGAACATGGAAGCAACATAGATGTCCATCAACAGATAAAGAAATACGGTACATATACACAATGGAATATTGCTCAGCCATAAAATGGAATACCTTTGAGTCAGTTCTAATGAGGTGGATCAACCTAGAACCTGTTATACAGAATGAAGTATGTCAGAAAGCTAAAGCTAAATATATTCTAACGCATCTGTATGGAATCTAGAAAAATGGTACTGAAGAATTTAATTACAGTTCAGCAATGGAGAACCAGACACAGAAAATAGATTTGTGGATATTGGGAGAGGGGAAGAGAGGGTGAGATGTATGGAAAATGTAACAGGGAAACTTACATCACCATATGTAAAATAGATAGCCAACAGGAATTTGCTGTATGTCTCAGGAAACTCAAACAGGTTCTCTGTATCAACCTAGAGAGGTGGGATGGGGAGGGAGATGGGAGAGAGTTTCAAAAGGAAGATTATATATATATATATGCCTATGGCTGATTCATGTTGAGGTTTGACAGAAAGCAACAAAATTCTGTAAAGCAATTATCCTTCTATAAAAATTATTTTTTAAAAAAGAGAAAAATGCAATTAGAGTTGTTCAATATTATAACCAACAGGAATATACTGCCTTCCTTTGCCAGAAACATCATTTTCTGTGTAATATTAGAAACAAGTTACTGGGAAAATGTACAGTTGAAACTCATTTATTACTCACCCATTAAAAAAAGAAGGAAATAATGCCATTTGCAGCAACATGAATGGACATAGAAATTGTCTCATATAAGTGAAGTAAGTCAGACAGAGACTGCCGAATATCATATGATATCACTTAAATGTGACAGCTATAAAAATGGAACAAATGAATTTCTTTACAAAACAGAAATAGTCATAGATGTAGGGGAAAACAAAAACAAAACTTAGGGTTACCCAGGGGGAAAGGGGAGGTAGGAATAAATTGGGAGATTGGGATTGACATGTACACATACTATATATATAACAGATAACTAATAAGGACCTACTGTACAGCTCAGGGCACTCTACTCAATACTCTGTATGCATATGGGAAAATAATCTGAAAGAGAGGAGATACATGTGTATTTGTAACTAATTCACTTTGCTGCACAGCGGGACCTAATACAACATTATAAATCAGCTATATACGATATTGGTGTTTTTCTTTCTGGCTTACTTCACACCAATACAGTATACTAACACATATATGTGGAATTTAGAAAGATGGTAATGATAACCCTGTATGCAAAACAGCAAAAGAGACACAGATGTATAGAACAGTCTTTTGGACTCTGTGGGAGAGGGCGAGGGTGGGATGATTTGGGAGAATGGCATTGAAACATATATAATATCATGTATGAAACAAATCACCAGTCCAGGTTCAATGCATGATACTAGATGCTTGGTGCTGGTGCACTGAGAAGACCCAGAGGGATGGTACAGGGAGGGAGGGGGGAGGGGGTTAAGGATGGGGAACATGTGTAAACTGTGGCAGATTCGTGTTGATGTATGGCAAAACCAATACAATATTGTAAAGTAATTAACTTCCAATTAAAATAAATAAATTTATATTAAAAATAAAATAAATCAGCTATACTTCAAAAATACTCCTTCAGATACAGTTAGTATTTAGCACAAGAGTAAAATTCCAAGAAATTGATCATGGTACGACTTTTCTATTTAAAATATTAAATATTTTCAACAGCAAACAGTTAAAAAAATGCTTGTTTTCCTTACTTTCCTATGCAAGGATTAAGCTTTATTTTAAATTTTAATGATCTGTGATTTCTTTAGCATAGAGTTTTCTGACAATGCAAGCAATGTACATAAAAGGCTATTTAGCTCTCACTACTGAGCGACTTCACTTTCACTTTTCACTTTCATGCGTTGGAGAAGGAAATGGCAACCCACTCCAGTATTCTTGCCTGGAGAATCCAAGGGACAGAGGAGCCTAGTGGGCTGCCATCTATGGGGCTGCACAGAGTCAGACACGACTGAAGTAACTTAGCAGCAGCAGCAGCATTATCAATAATAATAATAAAACACAATCTGTCATAATAATTGGAGAATGATGTGATAGACTAAATTTTAAGTCAAATTCATAGTTATATCTATTTAAATAATTTAATGTCAGATACAGAAAAAGACATTAGAACAGCCATCTATAGTGTATATTTACACTAATTGAAGCTTTCTTTAGGAAATAATATTTTTCATGAATAAATGCATTTCCTAGTTAATATCTAAATGTGTGCTGTGCTTTCTCACTTAGTCATGTCCAACTCTTTACAACCCCATGAACTGTAGCCCACCAGGATCCTCTGTCCAAAGAATTTTCGAGGCAAGAATACTGGAGCAGGCTATCATTTCCTACTCCAAGGCATCTTCCCGACTCAGGAATAGAACCCATTTCTCTTGTGTCTTTTGCATTGGAAGGCAGACTTTTTTGCCACTGCACCGCATGGGAAGCTCATGGATATTAAATTTAAACCCTTTGAAATTCTACAGTAAATAAACAAATATAAGTTTATCTTATGTCCCCAAATAATAAAAAATGAAATAATTTTCTGGAGTGACATTTGCTCACTTTTTTCTACAAATACTTTTTTTCTACAAATACTTTGGAAAATAAAGTCCACTAAAATGTAGACTTAGCAGAAATATTAGATTATCTTTCTAAAACACTGTGGTGTAAAGTGACTTACTTTGCTTTGAATATTTGAAGCACTGTTAACCATTTTATGTAAACTTTTATTGAAGTATTAAGTATAACATACTCAAAGTGTACAGTTAGTAAATATATAACTCTGAATAATCATAAAATGAATGTGCTATTTAATTCAATAACCACAATAACCACTCAATAACCACAAACTGCTCCTGTGACTGCCTTTAGTTACTAGCTCCCTACTAGCTTTCCACTGTGCTTAACAATAATTTAAATTACTTCTGAGCTTTATGTAAGTTGAATATATGCTATTTACTGCCTTGTTTCTGACTTTTATCAGTCCCTAATGTTTGTGATATTCTTATATTCTGTTGGGTTGTGTTGTAGTTCATTTATTCTAACTGCTGTAATATTATATTAAATTCCATTGACTATATCACAATGCATTAATGTATTCAAAGTTCATGTAGATTTGATCTACATATCTAGATTTTGGCAAATTATTGGTGTAGTAAGCATCCTTTTTTATGTCCTTTGGTGAATATATTAACTTAATCTTTATTTTTTTGGAATATAAATTTTAAGTCATAGTCAGTCAGCTTCTTTAGATACAGCCTAATAGTTGTGCAGTGACTGTACTATAGCTTATACTCTCATCATCAGTCTCCAGGAATCTCATGGAGATTTGTTTGGTATTTTAATTCCATCCTACTTTAGCTATTTCGTTGTGTGTATTCAGTTCAGCCGCTCAGTCGTGTCCAACTCTTTACGACCCCATGAATCGCAGCACGCCAGGCCTCCCTGTCCATCACCAACTCCCGGAGTTCACTCGGATTCACGTCCATCGAGTCAGTGATGCCATCCAGCCACGTCATCCTCTGTTGTCCCCTTCTCCTCCTGCCCCCAATCCCTCCCAGCATCAGAGTCTTTTCCAGTGAGTCAACTCTTCACATGAGGTGGTCAAAGCTGAAGTTTCAGTTTCAGCATCACTCCCTCCAAAGAAATCCCAGGGTTGATCTCCTTCAGAATGGACTGGTTGGATCTCCTTGCAGTCCAAGGGACTCTCAAGAGTCTTCTCCAACACCACAGTTCAAAAGCATCAATTCTTCAGCACTCAGCTTTCTTCACAGTCCAACTCTCACATGGCCACTGGAAACACAGCCTTGACTAGATGGACCTTTGTTGGCAAAGTAACGTCTCTGCTTTTGAATATACTATCTAGGTTGCTCGTAACTTTCCTTCCAAGGAGTAAGCGTCTTTTAATTTCAAGGCTGCAGTCACCATCTGCAGTGATTTTGGAGCCCCCAAAAATAAAGTCTGACACTGTTTCCACTGTTTCCCCATCTATTTCCCATGAAGTGATGGGACCAGATTCCATGATCTTCACTTTCTGAATGTTGAGCTTTAAGCCAGCTTTTGCACTCTTCTCTTTCACTTTCATCAAGAGGCTTTTTAGTTCCTCTTCACATTCTGCCATAAAGGTGGTGTCATCTGCATATCTGAGGTCACTGAAATTTCTCCCAGCCACCCCGATTGCAGTTGTGCTTCCTCCAGCCCAGTGTTTCTCATGATGTACTCTGCATATAAGTTAAATAAGCAGGTGACAATATACAGCCTTAATGTACTCCTTTTCCTATTTGGAACCAGTCTGTTGTTCCATGTCCAGTTCTAACTGTTGCTTCCTGACCTGCATATAGGTTTCTCAAGAGGCAGGTCAGGTATAGTATCTTATTGTGCTTTTTAAATCAACTTTTTGATTTATATACAATGAAATGTACAAGTTTAATTAGTTCTGAAAAATGCATGTATCCATATAATTACACTCTCAAGAAAAGATTCTGTATATTTCTGTTACCTATAAAAGTTTTCTCATGCCCAATTCCAATCAATTCCTACTCCCAAATCTCAGGACCAGGCTTGTCTGATCTGCTTTGTATTCCTAAGGATAATAATTTCATTTTCTGGAGATTGATTTAAATTCAGTCATCTAGTATGGATCCTATTGTATATGGCTTCTGTAAGGGGTACAAAGGAGCTGATATTCATTTATATTATTGCCTATATCACTTGTCTGTTTCTTTTCCTTGCTGAGTACTATTTCAGTTTATCAACATTTAAAATAATTGGTTCATCCATTCAATAGGTGATAAGATTGGTTACTTATAGTTTTTAGTTATTATAAATATAAGCAGCATTTAATATCTGGGCAGTAAGTTAGAACTGTGATTGTGAAATAAGATTTACATCTTAGGTAAATCTTTAAAAGCATATACTGAAATTTTTAAATTGAAACATGGAGATA